>VXBP01008005.1:450584-498676 GCA_013400115.1 Rhinopomastus cyanomelas | reverse complement strand
ACCCATTGCCCCTTGTCCTATCATTGGGTGCCACTGAGCAGAGCCCGGCCCCATTCTCCTGACACCCACCCTTTCCATATTCATCAACATTCACGGGGCCACCCCTCAGTCTCCTTTTTTAGCCATTTCAATCATCCTCTGGGTACTAAGGCTTGTCGGGGCTTTACGAATCAAAACATTCTCCTACATGTCCTACCACGAGTTCTTTCCCCAGTTAGATTGAACCAGAAAACACAAAGCCAGTTTAATCAAAAATAAGACTGTTTAAAAGGCAAATAAACTCAATTTAATGCTCAATTTGAGAAGTTTTTAAACTCCTCGAGACAAAAGAGCCAAGTTTTCCTCTTTATCCACAAACTTTCCTTCATCTGAGTTGAAGTAGATGCTTTCAACTCTTCCCCTGGCTATGGTAAAAGAACAAAGTGAGTGCTTTGGCTGGAAACTGGGTTTTTACTTGAAGTATAATAGTTTTTAATTTCTGCTCTTATAGGAGATGATTCATCGTGGGCTGTCACTTCCACAAACCACACACGTACACACACACTGCTGCTGCTGCAAGCTAAAGCTGGAAGTTGAAATAATGCTGCTAGGATTCATTAGCTGGTTAAAACCATCAGAACAATAGCTTGTTCTGAAAGACTCTGGAAGGAATAATAAACCCAGGGACATTATTTCATCTTGAAGCAGTGTGAAATAGTATTGATATGAAAATAATAACCTCCTGGTAATTCAAAAAAGTTAGGAGTGGTAGTTCACATTCATGTTTCATGCTCTCTGTTGTCATTGGGAGGTCCCAGATTGTTTTACCCTTCCAGGAGTGCTCCGAATCAGAGGTTCCAGCCCAAACGGCTTATTCCAGCTTCCTGTGTGAGCCAAGGAGAAGCTCTAGCTGCTGTTCCTGCCCTCTGCCATCCAAGCAGGAGCCACAGCATGGTAACAAAGGAAACAAAGGGAGAAAGTCTCCATTCATCAAGCTTAAAGCTTTGTGCAGCCATTCTGGCCAAACACAGTGGCCTACCTCCACGGGTATTAACAGGCTGCTGACACTTACCTAGATGCTTTAAAATTCCCTGTGGGTGGAAGCTGCTTTCCCTCAGAGGCGTGGACAGCCTACTAGCAATGAGACTGGGCATTTGTAACTGACTAAAATTGAATTAATTTAATTCAAAAGTTGGGGGATTTTTTGATACTGAAGGTATTGAAGGATGTGGGGGTGTTTAGCCTGGAGGAGACTCAGGGGGAACCTTCTCCCTCTCTACAAGTGCCTGAAGGGAGGTTGCAGTCAGGTGGGGGTCAGGCTTTTCTCACAGGCAACCAGTGCTAGGATGAGAGGGCAGGGCCTGAAGCTGCCAGAGGAGCAGAGGTTTTAAGTTGGATGTTAGGAAGCCCTTCCTCACAGAAAGGGTGATCAGACCCTGGAATGGACTGCCCAGGGCAGTGGTGGAGTCCCCATCCCTGGAGATGCTGAAGAACAGCCTGGCTGTGGCCCTTAGTGCCCTGGTCTGGCTCACTGTGGTGATGTTAGGTCCTGGGCTGGGCCAGATGAGCTCAGAGGGCTTTTTCAACCTCAGTAATTCTGCAATTCTGTGACATGAAATATTCAAAGCATCTAGAATACTATGAATGCCAAGACACCACAACACAATGGCAACAGTACTGAGAAATTCAGATGTTTCCTAAGGTAATAACCACACTTTTTCCCCAAGCTAACACTTTTATATGAAAAGATGGGATGAAGAGGCTGCTGTAACATCACCTGCAATAAGGAGTGACTCCATTCTCGGAGGCGGCTGTGGTGGTTTGAACAGTTTGTTGATGTCTTCCTCAGGAAGAGGGGGCTCTCCTCGGCTCTGACGCTGCATGTTTTCTTGCTGACGTCTCTGCTGATACTGAAAAACAAAGCCACAGAAACAAAATGCAACAGGACACTCAAGGCAGCAACATTTTTCTTTTCAGGTGCTCTTTACCTAATGACCATATTTCACTGCAAGCCAGTTCACTTCAAACGATGTAAACGCAAAGCACAGTTTATTTCAATTGATTAGTAGCAAGCTGGCACCTTCAGGATGACCAGGAGACAGTAATGGGCCCTTGTGGCCAAGAAAGCCAATGCCATCTTGGGGTAGATTAGAAAGGGGTGATTAGCAGATGGAAAGGATCTCCTCCTTATCTGCTCTGCACTGCTGAGACCACAGCTGGAATAGTGTGTCCAGTTCTGGGCCCCTCAGTTCCAGAAGGACACAGAACTGCTGGAGAGAGTCCAGCGCAGAGCCACAAAGATGATGAAGGGAGTAGCGCATCCCCCTGACGAGGAAAGGCTGATGGAGCTGGGTCTCTTTACCTTGGAAAAGTAGAGACTATGAGGGGAGTCCATGAATATTGATAAACATGGAATGGGTGGGTGTCAGGAATATGGAGCCAGGCTCTGCTCAGTGGCATTCAATGATAGGACAAGCTGGAACACAGGAGGTTCCACATCAGTCTGAGAAGGAACTTCTTCCCAGAGAGGGTGACAGAGCACTGGAAGGGGCTGCCTACAGGGGTTGTTGACTCTCCTTCTCTGGAGGTGTTTAAGGACATGTTCCTGTGTGACTGGATCTAGGGGATCCTGCTGTGGCAGAGGAATTGGACCAGATGATCTTTTGAGGTCGCTTCCAATTCCTAACATTCTGTGATTCTGTGAAGCACTGGAAAATTATGTGGTCCTGAGATTGAGGGGTTAGCTCTAAAATTGTTTTTCTTAGAGATAACTAGTGTATCTGATGGAAAGAAAACTGTGCAGAAGAGAAAGGCAAATTAAAAGGGGAAAACAAGGTTGGATATGCAGGTATGAGAACATATTCCCTCAAATAGCTGTGCAAACCAGAAACACTCTATTTTTTGTGAGGTAAAGGTCAAACCAGCATTAATTTGAAAGGGGAAAAAACTTGAACAAGGAATTTTAAGCCAAAAAATATTAACTCTAAGCTGAGAACAAAGCAGTGGCTGAAACAAAGGACTCTGGTTCTTTCCTCCATTCCAATTATTTAGATGTTCGGACACTCCGATGCCATTTCTTTGTGGGTTATCAGAGCATATACAAGAGTAGCAGCTTGTAGAAGTTATTTTACTATTAAAAAAAGGTCAGATTTGTTTTTAGTACTTCCTTTCACCACACAGATCACTCAAACTTTATAAAAATTAAAGCAGACCATCCATTCAGCTTTTAGAAAAATATTGGGGGTCCTGGTGGAGAGCCGGATGACCATGAGCCACCACTGTGCCCATGTGGCCAAGAAGGCCAATGACATCCTGAGGCGGATTAGAAAGGGTGGTTAGTAGATCAAGAGAGGTGCTCCTCCCCTTCTGCTCTGCCCCTGCTCAGACCACAGCTGGAACAGCGTGTCCAGTTATGGGCCTCTCACTTCCAGAAGGACACAGAACTGCTGGAGAGAGTCCAATGCAGAACCACAAAGATGAAGAAGGGAGTGGTACATTTCCCTGAGGAGGAAAGGTTGAGGGAGCTGGGTCTCTTGAGCTTGGAAAAAAGGAGACTGAGAGCTGACCCCACGAATGTTGATAAATACAGAAAGGGCAAGTGTCAGGAGGATGAAGAAAGGCTCTGGTCAGTGGCACCCAATCATAGGGTCTGAGTTGGAACAGAGCAGGTTCCAAATCAATCTGAGAAGTAACTTCTTCCCAGTGAGGGTGACAGAGCCCTGGAAGGGGCTGCCCAGGGCGTTGTGGAGTCTCCTTCTCTGGAGATGTTTAAAACCCACATGTGCATGTTCCTGTGTAACTGTATCTGGGGGATCCTGCTGTGACAGAGGGATTGGACCAGATGATCTTTCGAGGTCCCTTCCAATCCCTAATGTTCTGTGATTCTGTGATGTCTCTGCAGAAGCAGAGTACTCTAAGTGAGATTTTGTGTTGTATGTCACAGCTAGGAATTTCTCTGAAGGTTGGTCTACTGAAGCCCTCACATTCAACAACAAAAAAAGGTCTTTAAAATAAACAGGCCAGAGAGTACTGGGTGTTTTCTCTTGCTTACTTCAATGTATCTGTGCAGAAGAGGCTGAAAACAGTGCAAACGTGGTGGCACAAACCAAGTTGTTTTGTTTCTTCCCAGCAGCAGTGACAAATACAAGGGTTTGGACAATGTTAAAAATAAACCCCTAAATGTCCATATTTGTATGTGAACTACATGTAGCGTCGTCTTTCTTTGCATTACCCTACTCACTTCTCAGCAGTCTGCCTATTATTGTCTATTGAAATGGCTTGCTCTTAATCACAACTGCTCTGTTTTAGAAATGAAGTTAAGACCGCTAACTATGCTGCAAGCAGCCACTACTGAAGCAGCTATACTTAGTAAACTTTGCTCTGCTTTGTGGAATAAATAGATCTCCTTGTTATTAACCCGGACCTTTGAAGTGGATGCCATCTTTCTATTCAAAATAGGCAGCACAGCAAAAGAAATTTTCTGAAGATAACACACGAGAAGCTTCTACATCCTCAGGAATTCGAAAGCTGGGTGAGACCACTGCTCTGTCGAAAGGGCTCCCAGTTCCAGCTACACTCGAGTTCAAAAAGCACATTTTGATTCTGAAATAGTCAGGGGTGAAGCTGCTCACCTGGACCACAGGTGCTCTTTTTAATAATCAGCTGCTTGGTGCAGAAATACCCTCAATATTTTATCTTTAAAGTGGCCTGGCCCATTTTCAGTTGGCCGCTACTGAATCTTGTCCTATCTCTGTCTGCCAGATTAAAGGCTTCTAATGGATTTTATGCAGGTACTCCCTGAGTAAGCAAGTCACTCATTAACTTCATTTATCATGTGAAGTGAAGTGCACCCACCAGGATCTGCTTTCCAGCCGTTTAAATCATTCTCATGGTGCTTTTTGTTCCAATTCACTGGCATTCTTCAATAATGAGAGCCAGCACTGCTTTATCAAATGCAGCAGCAGCAAATAAAGTAACACCAGCTCCAAATCATGGAGGGGCTGAGGCTGGAAGGGACCTTGAGAGGTCATTTTGTTGAATCCATCTGCTCATGCAGACCCACCTAGAGCTCGTTTCCATGCTCAGAGTTCTTGAATCAGAGTATCTGGGCTGTTAAAAGAGATCTTTTGGCACTGGGAACTAAAAGTCAGCATCACCTTACCAGTAGCATAATCTACTGACACAACACATCACCAAAACATCATTGCTGCTCAGAGAACAGTCTGCTCTGGCTTTAAATATGGAGTAGATTCCTTTATTTCTGCATGTGACGGTATTAACTCAGTTTGTTTTGGAACAACTCACTTGTTTTGGCTTTTTCATTGCATTTACTAAAGCTCTAATCCCTGTGTCCACAGCGTTATCTGACAATGGCTCTGGAGTCTCATAAATCACCCACAAACGGGTAAAAGAGCAAAGACAGCCCCGTCCATGTTTGACAGCAGAAGTGAATGTATCTGACAGCTCCCTGCTGACCAGTACGTTTTATAAATCTACTTAACAGTTAAATTTCTGTGAGAATTGGATCTCACTCAGATGCAAGTTCTTAGACACCACCAGCCAGGCCATACTTCGGGAGGTCGGGGGAGAAACCGCTCTTGTTCATGTTTCCCGTGTTACCAACCTGGTGCTTCTGCTGCTGCTGCTTGCTCACATTCCTCAGGTAGGTGTTGTATTTCACAATGTCTTGGCTCATCTCATCCACCCTGTCCATCAGCAGCTGCAGACTCTTCCCCAGGTGGTTACTGAAATACAAGAAGTGTTCAGTCTGAAAAATGGATTTTAAAAAAAGACTTTAAAAATATTTTAAATTTATATTGATTTCCAGTCACTTGACCAGCATTTCTGTACAGTTTGCAAACGTCTGGATCTTTGTTCATAGGTTTATCTGATGACATTTTACACTGGATCTCCTCTAGCATCTTTGTCACCTTCAAATATCATAGTTAAATGCTTTGGTCTTTATAGGGAACCTCACAGCTCTGATTTTACTGATGTTACAGATGTGGGTTGAGTTTTTTAAAGAAGAACTCTGATGCTTTTGTGGCCTACAACCTCAAACAACATTGCAGGAGACATGTTTAAAGAACTCCACTGTTTTTACTAGAAGAGAATAGAAAAGGAACAGAAGAGAACAGGATAGAACAGAAAAGACTAGAATACTGGAAAGGACCTCCAGGATCAAGTCCAGCCCTCATCCCAACAGCTCCCTAACCCCTAGAGCACGACCTCAAGTGCTCTAGCTACTCTGTTTTTATTAAACACCTCCAAGTATGGAGACTCTACCACCTCCCCAGGCAACCTGTTCCAGTGCTCAACCATTCTCTCAGGAAAGAACTTCTTCCTCAGATCCAATCTAAACCTCCACTGATGCAACTTGAGGCCATTTCCCATTGTCCTACCATTAGTCATTTGGTAGAAGTGATCAGCACCAGCCTTGCTACAACCTCCTTTTAGGTAGCTGTAGAGAGCAGTAAGGTCTTCTCTCAGTCTCCTCTTCTCTAGACTGAATAAACCCAGTTAGCTCAGTTGCTCTCCATAGGGCCTGTTTTCCAGCCTTCTCCCCAGACTCGTTGCCCTCCTCTGGCCCCACTCCAGCACCTCAATATCCTTCTGATACTGCTGTGCCCAAAACTGGACCCAGTACTCAAGATGTGGTCTCATGAGTGCAGAGAACAGATTAATTAGTCTATCAAACCACGCCTGGAAGCTCAGCAGACACAGCTTGATTTCAGCTGTTGAGAGGAAGTTTTGGTCCAGTCCAGCCAGCTCCACATTCCATACCACAGGCAACATGGAAGCAGATGGGCTGGGCACATCCAGTTCCAGTTACGCGATCGACCGCCTTGGCCAGACAAACACAGTCTGTTAAACGACTTTTATTGTAACCATTTTTAGCAATCGCTTCAGTGTTTTGCAGGAGTACTCAACTCAAGGTATAGCTTCCAAGTGAAAAGTTTTGGAAGACTTTAGGTTGGTGCCCATGGAGATACTAAATTGTGTTTACAGGGCAGTGCAGCAACAGGAGACTTGCTGCTCTCTATTGATCGCTTTGATCAGAAGCTGGTTTCTCTGGTCTGATCTAAGCCCCACCCAGTGCTACTTGGCTGAAGACCAGTGACTCAAGAAGCTAAACTCCATTCTCCTCCTCCTAAGTAAATCTCAATACTATTCACAAGAGTTCCTTAAAAAGTCTGGTGTACTTCTAAGCCATAACCATACCCTTCAGCCACTGCTTCTCCATGTTACCTGAAATCTTTTCTGCCTTACACAAGGCACTTCCCACCATCCTTTGGATGTCCACAGTTACCCCGCTATGGACTGGGCAAACTAACGGGAAGAGACAAAGTAGAAGGGGAACCATGGAAATAACACTGCACACACTCCTTTTTAAGTGAAAACTTATCCCCAAGTCCACTCAACTCAGCCAGACAGCCTCTGGTACTGAGGCACCAGAGGATACCTGGAGCTGAGCACATCCTTACCTCCAAGCTCTAGGGCAGCTATTTCCCCAGCTGGGCTGCCTGCTCACTGAATCACAGAACCTACCAGTAGTTTCACACCACCACTTCTTTACAAGCCAGTTTTAAATCTCAGCTGCATACAGAGGCAGACGGCGAGGAGGACTTCAGCTACCCAGCAGCAAGAAAGGCGCCACTGTAATTATTATTTTTAAACTTCTCAGGGGGTTTTTTTGGTTGAAAATGTCAAGTAGATTATATTCAGAGCTGTGTGATGTTGCCATGGCTAGAGACGAGCACGCTTTCAGTTTTTATAGGGCTTATACTACAACAGAGTTAGTGCTACAACTGGATATGATCACAAGTGCCTCTGTAGGTAGCCTTGTAAGGTATGTAGGCACCTGGAATGCAAATTATCCTACAGATAGTGTCCATATGAAACAGAGCTGGTTACAAAGAGTGAGTTTATGTGGATCTCTTTGGGACCAGCATAGTACAGCAGAGTACAGAAGCGGAGTCGCTGCTAGAAGCTGCAGTAATGCGCTGTTTGATTTCATTGCCGGGGAAACAAAAAGCTGAAACCAGATAACGGCAACAGATGTGAACTGCGACATGAAGTAATAAGTAAAAGCTGCACACACAGGACCAGCTTGTTTCACAGAATCACAGAACTCAAGGGATTGGAAGGGACCTCGAAAGATCATCCAGTCCAATCCTCCCACCACAGCAGGATCCGACAGGAGCATGGCCAGGTGAGTTTTAAACATCTCCAGAGAAAGAGATTCCACAATGCCCCAGGCAGCCCTTTCCAGTGTTCTGTCACCCTTACTGGGAAGAAGTTCCTTCTCATTTTGCTGTGGAACCTCCTATGTTTTCTCAATTCTCTCGTGGTTGATAGCCTTTACTTTGCTCCATCACTTAAAGTAGGAGGTCATTTGTAAAAAAATGTTTAGATATGAAGTTCAAGCAAGTTTCATTCAGTTTTGCTCTGGTGAGATTGTGAAAGCTAAATCCCATTGCTCTAGCCCATAAGACCCATCCTACATTTATTTAGTCCAAAGGCTCTTTTAGACAACTTCCGCAGCAGATCTCAACGATCACACTGCCAGGTACCTCAATGGCCCCAAGCATTCAGTGCAATGACAAAGAGTAAAATCAATACAATAATAAAATTAATTTTTAAAAAATTATACAATGTTAGGACATAGGGCAATGGGTGTGAGCTGGAACAGAGGAAGTTCCACATCAATATGAGAAGGAACTTCTTCCCAGTGAGGGTGAAGAGCACTGGAAGTTGGCGGTTGTGGAGTCTCCTTCTCTGGAGACATTTAAAACCTGCCTGGACATGTTACTGTGTGACTGGATCTAGGTGATCCTGCTGTGGCAGGGGATTGAACTGGATGATCTTTTGAGGTCCCTTCCAATCTCTAACATTCTGTGATTCTGTGACAGATAAATGTAGACAACATGGAGCTGAGGTTGTCAGTGACAAGGAAACAGCAATTTCCATGGAAATATTTCAATCAGTTGACTCAGCAAGAGTCAGAACCAGAATGCAGCTTTTCCTGCAGTCAGGACAGTCAAAGAGGAACTGTCATGTGGGTTTTCACACGTCTAATGCAAGAGCAGTCCTTCACCACAACTGTTATTGTGATCAATCACTGGTACTGAGCTACTTGTACAACTCTGATGCATTATTATCACTTGAGACCTAATCTCTGCAGCTTGGATGACACAATGCAACATGCCAAAATAGGACAAACACATGCAGAGTGTCAAAGGCTGTTCAGAGAAAAAAAACAAACCAAGAGAAAGCCCAGAACAGCCTAGACTGTACAGTCTGCGAAGCAAGTTCTTGTACTTCTGCTGTAACAGCCTGACCCGTGATGGGGTATGATCCTTCACCCTTAACACAGGGTTTTCTTCTGACCCCCTGTTTACCAGTTATCAATTCTGAGGGTAGAAGCAGAAAATCTGTGAACAGAGGAAGCTGATCTGCAGGTAACAGTCATGGTCCTTTGTGTTTTGAGCGGGTCCAGCACCCACAGAAGGAGAAAGCAGCAGCTACATGCTGGCTAAACTCATGGATCACCCACTACACAAGGGTATCCCATGTAATGGCTCTAAACTCAAGCCTCCCTCTTTCTGAGGGGTTGCTCATACCAGTAGACCCTCCCTTTGCAGATATATTTAAGCAAAGGTGCAGTTTGCTGGTGCCAGCAAAGCCAGTTGAAGAGGTTCCAGCATCAGCATCTTCCTGCCTCTCCCTCCTTCCCTCCCTCCCTCCCTCTCTGCCCAAGGATTACAGCACTCTCAGCTGTATGGATTCAGCTGGTTGCGTGGGCACACTTCAAACCCCTGCAGTAAAACAGTCTACTGTAAATGCAAAAACACCCTCTCTTGGGGTTTCTTTCTTTTTTTTTTAATAGGGAAGTTGAGGGAAAGGCTGGAAGGGAAGAGTGGGAGCTTGTCTTTTTCCACCAGATTATTCCACAAAGCTATTTGTGCAGCCATATTCTGGAACAGATGAGGGAAATAAAAATCTTTGAGGTGGGAGGGGGGTAGAGATGAAATAGGGGTAGTGGGGAGGAATGATGCAAGCAGCTGGGGCTGGAACCTCAAACTGGCTCTGCTTCTGTAGGATTCGTAACGGGGAAACGACACACAGAGCTCACATTTGCTTCAGCATCTTTAATCAGGAAAGGACCCCAGACACGCAGTCGCTAAAGGTCTAAAACACCCAAAACACAGCCTTGAGTCAGACAGCAAAGCTGCAAAGACAGCCAGCAACTCACTTCATTCTCAGCTTCCCGAGTCCTGCTCATTAGGTTTAGCTGTCTCTACACACAGCTTGTTGTTGCCTTCATTCTGGAGAAGAGCTCACCTACCTGTGCTAAGACTGCTAGGAACTGCCAACTTTATTCCTGATAGGAATAAGAACAAGGTGCCCAGACTGAGACATGAATCACTGTGCTGTATATCCATGCATTTTGGAATATGGTGCTTCTGAGGCTTGAGGTGTCCAAGGACATGGTTTCCTCAACTGTCCTACAACTGCCACAATGGACCCCCTCATTATTCTACTCTTGTTTGCAGCCTGGAAGCTGCAAGGAAGATAAGAACAACATGAGGAACTGTAAGAAAACACTGATTCTCTGCTCCTTTTTCCAGCTCTACTGAGATCCTTCCTTGGGGTCACTCTTTGGGGAAAGGTGCCTTCCTACAGTTTCTCCTCCTGGTGAGAACAGCTTCAGGTGGATTAGAGAGGTACTGCTGGGCAAAGCACATCTTTCTGGTTAAATATTTCTACAGAATGTTCCCACCACTTAGTAAAACTTGTTTACAGCTCAGCATTTCAGCAAGAGTTCAACCTGTGCTCTTTTTAAGAGGATTTTGTTTGAATGAGATATGTAAGTCAGGCAGCTTGAGCTCCCTTCCCTTTTCTGCTTTGACTTTGATGTGTGCCTTTGGGCAACACATTTACCCTCTCTGTGTCAGCTTCCCCCATCTGCAAATTAGAGATTTTCATAATTATCTTAATAATCCGTTAAGCACATTGAGATTTCTGAATAAGCAGCACAATGTATAAAGGTTAATATTGTTTTCCAAACCCAAAGTAACCCTCCTTATGTAGCTTTTGCGAGAAAGACTGCATCTGATGTTTGAAAAAACTCTCCCTGCCAAGTGGATGTCAGGGCGGTAAATGTTCAGCACATGTTTGCTTCTACTGACGCACACTATTAGAAGAATTGCTCCAGACAAATTGAGATATTATAGAACAACCCTATTATGAAGCTAGACCACAAAAAAGCTTTCTTTAATTTAAACTAGATCATCAATAGAATAAGGGAGAGATGGATGAGAATGAGAAAGTTGGTTGTAATTATTTCTCTGAAGATCTGGAACATTATCTGACAGGAGTTTAATTCTTGAACCTCTATCAAAAGCCTGGCAGCACTCCAAGGTCTTCAAGACATTTCGGTCCTTAAGGGGAGCAGGAGGATAACAGTTTGAGTAAAAGGCCTTTACTTGCTATTACTTGCTAGCCTCATATTCTTCTGCCTTCAATTCATTCCCTAGAATATTCAAGTCAATTCAGATTTCACAAGAGAAACACAAATTTATGTTTAAATAAGTAAACTACACAATTATCACAAACGCACTTCAAAAGGAGGAAGATAATAAAGATGCAGACAAAGCACCTCAACACAGCTTCAAACTCAGACAAGGTGGATGACTGAACATGTGAGAATCTTGATGAAACAACCTCTCCAGAGGAGAAGAACTACAGGTAAATAATTTCATTGCCAAAACCATTGCTTCAGAAGATTAAAAAAGGTTCAGGGATACTTCCAAAGGAAAAAAAACCCAAACCCGCAACCAAAAAAACAGCCAAAACAAAGAAGCCAAATCAACCCCAAATCCTAACAACATAACAGAAAGTAAAAGGTAGCCTTACATTTACTGCCAACTCATTCTACAGCAGCAAAGTCAAATGAGGAGGAGATGCCCCAAAATTAAACATTGGGATCTGAACTGTTTCAGCCCCAGCTATTCCAAGACAAAAAAATAAGGAAATGCAAAATAGAAATTAAACTCCAGAATAGCTGGGGTTTGAACTCCCCTACTCCAGGCAATATATTCTTTGACACAGAAATCTTCTTAGCTGAATTCAAGTAAAAACTAGCTAAATATTTCAGCAGGCACTATAAATCACCCTACCTTGTGAATCAAGGAGCATTAAAGTGTTTGCCTTTGCCAGCTGCTGTGTTACACCAATGTAAGCCATCACTGCACGTACCCTGCCTGCTAACTACCAGCAGCTATCCCATGCGTTTTAAGAAGGCACACACAAAATGCTCCCAATAAACCCACAAAGTTTTCTCTCCCTTAAACCAACTGAGACTTAAATTTCCTCAAACAGATCAGGTGAGCCAGAAGAATGTTACCAGAAAAGTCAGTTCAGGAGATGTAATTCAGAAATACCTCCAAACACTGAATTATCTGTGTAATTATTTCCACATCGTTGGGAAATTGTAGACTTCTTTCAGCTCAAGAAATTGCTGTCGCTACACAGGACAAGAACTGCTTAAGTTCGAAGAAACACACATGATGGAAAAGTCTCTTTTAACCAGTTTTCTCAAGAATCCAGTTCCACCATTACTGAGAGCAGCACTGCACTGCCCCAAGAAAACACTCACAGAAAAGGAACTTGGATTCACTCAGATAAAAGTTACCTCTTTTTTCCTGTTGTGAAGGATCACAGAGTCACCAAGGTTGGAGAAGACCTTCAAGATCATCAGGTCCAAGCATTTGCCCTACAACCCCCAACCACTAACCCACCTCCTCAAACACCCTGGCTGCCTGTTTGTTGAACCCCTCCAGTGACAGTGCCTCTATCCCCTCTTCTGGGCAGCCTGTTCCAAGGCCTCTCCACTTTTCTTGGGAAGTTTTTCCTAAGATCCAGTGTGAACTTTCCCTGGCACAACCTGACCCCATTTCCTCTTGTTCTGTTGCTAGTCCCCAGGGGAGATGTGAAGGAATCCTAAAGACAAAAGACAACCTTTCCTTTTTCTTTTGCGCCCTTATTTTTCCTGTTCACTTCTCATCTCATTCTTTTACTGGTATGAGGACCAACACAAAGTCTGCCCTGCACCAGGCTAACAAGGAGGATGTTGAGGTGCTGCAGTAGGTGCAGAGGAGAGCAGCCAGGCTGGTGAAAGGCCTGGAGAACCAGCATTACAAAGAGCGGCTGAGAGAACTGGAGCTCTTTAGTCTAAAGAAGAGGAGACTACGGGGAGACCTTCTTGCTCTGTACCACCATCTGAAAGCACATTGTAGAGAGTACGTGCTGGCCTCCTCTCACGAGTCAACAATGACAGGACTAGAGGGAACAGCCTACAGCTGCATCAAGGGAGGGTTAGGTTGGACATTGCGAAAAATCTTCCCAATGCTGTAAAGATGGTTGTAAAGCCTCCTGGAAGGGGCTGCCGAGGGAGGGGGCTGAGTCACCTTTCCTCGATGTGTTTAACAATCATACAGATGCGGTGCTTAGAAGTCTGATGTAGGAGTGATAAGAGTAGGGTTAGAGGTTGGACTTGGTGATCTGGTAGGTCTTTTCCAACCTCAATGTTTCTGTGATCCTTCAGCACCTCCACATCCTCGTCAGTGAAAAAAACATATGGACCACTAGCAACATGGATCCACAAGACACTGCCCCATGTTGCATATCTGGTTATTTTGTTCATCACAATAGTCCAAGTAACTCTATGGTGGAAGATTCAAGCACCACCACATTTCTCATCATACTCTGAAAGGTTGTGCCTACTCTGGTATCATAAAAAATGTACACTCAGGGCAAAGTGCTGCAAGAATAAATTGGAGTCTCCTTCTCTGGAGACGTTTAAAACCCACCTGAACATGTTCCTGTGCAACTTGATCTAGAGGATCCTGCTGTGGCAGTGGGATTGGACTGGACGATCTTTCAAGGTCCCTTCCAATCCCTAATGTTCTGTGATTCTGTGATACTGATGATATCGGTTTATTTCAAGATCATTCTAGAAAATCTGATTAAACAATTTCTAATACCACAGATGCTTCCTGTCATGTCGAAGTATTTTTGCCAGCTTCTCAGACAGGGATTTTACTAATTTATTTAATTTTATTTTAATGCTGCTGAAGTAGAACAAACATCATTACTTTTTTTAGTAAAATAGTTTCTAGAATTCCTTCAGGAATAGTTTAACAAAACAGACTGTTATTTCCAGATCTACTTGCCATGAATTTCCAGAAGGCCAGTGTTTTCATGAAGAAATACACACTACTGAAAGGATTATTCACTTCAAGCAGAACAGGGCTATGCAGATTACAGACTGAACTTCATTTTCAGTCTAATGCTGTAGTTTTACCACACAGTTTCTCCTTCAGCAAAAGAACATGAAGGGTAAAGTCTTACCCCTATTAAAAGTGAAGCTTCCATGGACTATAATGAGACTGGGATTTCACCCAAGGTGTTGAAGTGTGGTTTGGGAAAGCGAATAAAAAGACACCCATTACTATAACAAGTACTTACCTGCTAGCCAGACTGAGCAATTCATGTCTATCGGCCACTCCAGATTTCTTCTCCAGTTCCCACAACATCACATTGATCAGGTAGGAATTCTTAATGATGATGGGCACCTCTTCAAACATGTTTTCATAAGCGATATTGGCTTTTTTCAAGCTGTGAAAATATAGTTTACAAATATGTATTACTACAGCTTATAACTCTTCTTGGTTCTGTTTCTTCAACTGTTGCTCCCACAAAAACCATCTTCATTTTCCCAGTTCCCTAAGTGTAGAAGAATCAAGATTTGGTAAGAACATGTTCGCATGGCAAAACTTCACATTGCTACTCTAGGAAAAGCTCTGAGAGGCGAAGCTGCTGCTTTGCTTGCTGATACTTTCCTTACATGAAACAGCCTCCAGCAACGGACTGTACTGACACAATTAACTCTGCCCCTTCCAAACATACTTTACTGATTTTTCCTTGCCATCGGGGTTTCTCCAACAGCGAACAGTTAGTTACCACCTCGTGACACTGAAATACCTTTACAATTGGAACTAGCAAAAGAAAAAACAATTTCCCTGAGAGCAAAATAATTTTTACTGACCCCAAAAAACCAAAATCAGATTGCCAAAAGGCTGTGTGTTTGGCAATAATTAAATTCCATGGTGGATATTAAAATAGAAATTTCCAGTGTAATTGTTATCATTTTCTTTTTACAATATGCAAATAAAACCACTATTACTGCTTTATAATCAACTGGACAGTAATACCTTCCACAAAAACATACAATCACAAAATGTTACGGATTGAAGGGACCTCAAAAGATCATCCAGTCCAATCCCCCCACCACAGCAGGATCCCCTCGATCCAGTCACACAGGAACATGGCCAGGAAGGTTTTAAACATCTCCACAGAAGGAGACTCCACAACCTCCCTAGGCAGCCCCTTTCAGGGCTCTTCACCCTCACTGGGAAGACATTCCTTCTCAGACTGACGTGGAACCTCCTCTGTTCCAGCTCACACCCATTGTCCCTTGTCCTATCACTGGGTGCCACTGAGCAGAGCCTGGCTCCATCCTTCTCACACTCACCCTTTCTGTATTTATCAACATTACTGAGGTCCCTGCTCAGTCTCCTTTTTTCCAAGTGCAAGATACCCAGCTCCCTCAGCCTTCCCCCACCAGGGAGATGTTCCATTCCCTTCATCATCTTTGTGGCTCTGCGCTGGACTCTCTCCAGCAGTTCTATGTCCTAGTGAGAGGCCCAGAACTGGACACAATATTCCAGATGTGGTCTCAGCAGAGCGGAGCAGAAGGGGAGGAGAACCTCTGTCTACTAACCGCCTCCCTTCTGATCCACTCCAGTGTGCCACTGGCCTTTCTGGCCACCAGGGCCCACTGCTGGCTCATGGTCATCCTACTCACCACCAGGACCCCCAGGTACCTTTCTCCTACTCTGCTCTCCAACAGGTCAGTTCGCAACCTACACTAGTACCTGGGGGTGTTGTTGCCCAAATGCCAGACTCTACACTGCCCTGGTTACACTTCATTCAATTTCTAGGGAGAAAGTGCCCTTCCAAGTGTGGAAATGAAGGCCTGATCTGTAAGGTTTTAAGGAAGCACACCCTGAATTTCTGTGCAGACTGGATTTGGCAACAAAACCCTCTGCTTTGTGCCTTCCATACCTGCCTCTCAGCTCTTTTTTTTTTTGAGACAGATTTGTTTGATCCTCACGGAAACGTTCTGTTTAGTCACCAAGCAATGAAATGATTCCAGTTTTCCTCAGTGGAGGAAGTTTCACAAAGACAGCTAAGGCCTACATCTATTACAAGCGACTAATCTTCTGAAACAGAGTAACTCCAGAAGGCCGTGTCCACATGGGGGAGTTAATTTGGAATAAATGCAGAAGAACAGCTATTCCAGAATACCTGTTAAATTTTCCTTCTGGAAAAAAAAAGGGAGTTTAAAGACAGACCAGCTATTTCCTCTTCTCCATTTCTTTTTTTTTCATATATTTTTGACTCTGTTCCCAGATACAGCGATTCACCACCATGGTGTTCAAAGCCAGCCTGTGACCATCTCCAAGTCAATTCAAGTTGGACCACTTCAGTCCTTTTTCAGATAACAGAATAACAGGGCTTTAGGGGTTGATGGGACCTTGAAAGTTCATCTAGACCAACCCCTCTTGCAGAGCAGGATTCCCTAGAGCTGGTCACACAGGGCTGCATCCAGGCAGGCTGGGATATCTCCAGAGCAGGAGACCTTCTGAGCAGCCTGAGGCATTGCTTTGTCACACTCACAGTGAAAAAAATTTCCTGATGTTGACATGGACCCTCCTCTGCTCCAGCCTGTACCCACTGCCCCTTGTCCTATCACTGGACACCACTGAGAAGAGGCTGGCTCTGTCCTCCTGGCACCCACCCTTCATCAGATCCCACAAGTCATCAAACACTACAACTCATCAGGAGCTGTTCTGTCTGGAAATCTTGTGGGAGACCCTCAATAAGCTTTCCTGGCCCCACACATCTCATAAACGACTGTCACTTTTCACTTGCCCAAAGGCAGACTCTGGTGCCCTCTTAGGCTACTATGTTGCTCACCACACACATCCAGTTTCCCCAGCACACTCCAGTACGTGAGATTTTTAAAACACAACACTTCAACACCCTGTGCATCCTTCTGCAGCTCAAACAAATGGACCAAAAGCTATGAGAAATCACTCTTTCAGGTTAACTTACGCTTCCGGAGAGAAGTCTTTCTCTTTGCAAACTTCCATCAGCTTGGGGGTCAGCCTATACGCCTTCAGTGACAAAGAGCCTTGGGCAGTCTTAATGGGATCTAGAATTAAAAACAGAAGGAATGTTTTATTACTGACATCAGACTGTTGTGTTTATGAAAATACAAGGAGGAAAATAAGTGAATCTTCTTTTTTTTTAAACTTAAGATAACCAACACAGACACGACTCAATAGCAGAAGTAAACCTATTGTTAATACAAAACCCAGTGTTAATAGAAAACACGCTGTTAATATAAAACCCACCCAACCACGTGCAGTGATGCTAATTAATGAAGTTCACTTGGAGAGGGGAACGGCATCCCCGGGGTGGATTAGAAGAGGGGTACTTAGTAGATTGAGAGAGGTTCTCCTTCCCCTACACTCTGTCCTTCTGAGACTGCATCTGAAATAGCGTGTTCAGTTATGGGCTCCTAACTTCCAGAAGGACACAGAACTGCTGGAGAGAGTCCAGTGCAGAGCCACAAAGATGATGAAGGGAGTGGAGCATCTCCCTGATGAGGAAAGGCTGAGGGAGCTGGGTCTCTTGAGCTTGGAAAAGAGGAGACTGAGGGGTGACCTCACTAATGTTGATAAATACAGAAAGGGTGAGTGTGAGAAGGATGGAGCCAGGCTCTGCTCAGTGGCATCCAATGATAGGACAAGGGACAATGGGTATGACCTGAAACATAGGATGTTCCATATCAATATGAGAAGGAACTTCTTCATGGAGTGACAGAGCACTGGAAGGGGCTGCCTAGGGAGGTTGTGGAGTCTCCTTCTGTGGAGATGTTTAAAACCCACCTGGCCATGTTCCTGTGTGACTGGATCGAGGGGATCCTGCTGTGGTGGGGGGATTGGACTGGATGATCTTTTGAGGCCCCTTCCAATCCCTAACATTTTGTGACTCTGTCAATCTAGATGGACTCTACTCACAACACTACATCCCCATTAAAGGTCTAATCCACATTTTCTTTAATTTCCTATGAATTATCCGTAGAATTTATGTAAGAGCTACCACCTTTAAATGAAGATATTTTTTTCCACTCATTATGCAGTAAATTAAAATATTTTTAAACTGTATTTTTATACTTAAAAAAGGTAACTTCTGAGTAGCAAGAAAGCAATTCCGATTGAATTTTCCTGCTGCTTTTGTGCATAACAATGTAATACATAAATACACATTAAAATGTAGTCAGATAGATAGATATGAAAAGTTTAGTTTTGCATTGCCATACTCTACTGAATTTAGGGGGAAATTTTCTAAACAAACTGTGAGATTCCTGGGAGAAAGAAGCTTAACACTTGCAGCATGATAACGGCTGGAACACGCCAACAGGAGAATAAAAGCCGCGTTAACATTCGTGTTGTCTGAAACTCAACCCAGTAAAACTTTTAGCGATCGGTGATAAAATGAAAACCAAAATAGACTGAAACAAGTGGAAAATTCATCAAGGTCTGATGATGCAATGTTTCCAGCCAATATAAGTATACTTTAACAACTTGTTCTTTACTGTAATCCAATTGTTAACATACTGAAACAATTTTGGGGCAGCTCATAAGATTGATCGTATTCATTAGTATTTTTTCTGACAGATACTCAGGACGTTACATTTACTTCTCAGCTGGAAACTATATGCAAGTCTGCCAGATACGGCAAACTGTGAGTGTTTGGGGAGGGGGAGGCTATAAAGCTGTTAAATTGCCTATGGTTCTGATACAGCGCAGAACATCTGGTCTGGAGAGCTTGAGGAAACACCATTAAATAGGCAGAAAAGAAAAAAATCTTTGTGCTAAGAAACAGGCCAGGTTTTGTATGCTTCTGTCAGAGGTCTAAAAAAACCCCACTTGGCAGGTCGTGCGATGATTGGTCAGTCACGTACAGAGCCAGACACGCTAGCAAGCAGGGTTTGTTAGACATCTGGTCGGGTTCCACCAGCCCCTTCGACGAGGGAGGGGAGATGAAGGAATAAAAATGAAGCAGCTACTCCAGCATTCCAAAACGTACACATCAGGGCTCTGATAGCAAGAAAAATAAACAGAAAGAAGGAAACCCTGTCTAGACTTAGCTGCTGCTGAGGCTGCCGTAGACACAGGGTTGGTATTTACTCGAAAAGGCTTGCCAGGCTACTCTTACAGGCAAAAAGACAGAATACAAAAATAGTAGTAATAATATTAAGAGGGGAAAAGAATAATAAAGGAAACCTCATACTAACCGTAAATGAGAACTACAGACTCCTCAATTGCATGCTGGTAACTGAACTGGGAGTCCAGGAGGGCACGAGTGACAAAAGAGCCATAGTACGTGGACTGGTACCAGCCGACGTGAAGATGATCAATGTTTACGTGGCGAAGGCTTCGCATCATTTCCATCTGGTACTGAACTAAAAATGAAATTAAAAAGGACAGTAAATAACAAGCAAACTTACACAACTACGTGTACTATTTTTGAGAGAGAGTTTGGTATTAAATGAGCAAACTACTGTATTTTATTTAATTTTCATTTTTGCAACTGCATACAAGTTTGTTTATTTGGTGCTGCACTGTCTTCATTAAAACCCAGAGCTTCCTCAGAGAATAAGGGCAGTCCTGGGTAAGGAGATTTTTTTTCCTGTGCAATTAATTGCTGCAGTGATCAACAAACTGTTGCAGATCATTTACAGCCAGTATTATCTTGCCTGTTCATTAAAAACCCTACTCTGACACCAGGTGTCATTAAGCAGTAACATTTCATCAGTTCTTAACACAGAAATATCGTCATGTAAGTGAAAGTACTGACAGAAATGGATTCTTTTACTTAAAAAGTATTATTTCACAAGCATGTAAAATAGAAGAGAATCCATTTATTCCTTTTCCACAACAGAAAACTGCATTTTCAGTAAGAGAGGCTGGGGGAACATCTGTAGCTGTTGGATTTATCGTTGAATTTTCAACAGTACCTTTGTTTTAGGCAGTTGAAATGCACGTTACCTGTGTAAGTATGTAATATCTGCATATCAGTCCTGCGTGTGTAAGCAGGTATTGTACACATTTAGATAGAGCAAATTGTCTTAGACAGTAGAAAACACTTTTTGGTCTGGTTTTTTCCACCAACAGCTGTGATGATTCATTGTACCAGCAAATAAATTGTCTACTAAATACTTCATTCACATCAGCCTTGATGGAGCTGGATTCTGTTTAGGAATGTTTACCATAATCCCATCGAACAGATAAACAAACCTTGTAATTTATCAGACCTTTAAAGCAGGCAGATACTGTGCCTGCTGGTTAAACATAAGCAAGTGTGATTTCAGTGTAATTATCAGATGAACCAACACTCACGGCCAACCAAAAGGAAATCAAATGCAACACTACCACACAGTCCTCAAGCTTGTCTGTGGCTGCTAAATATATACAGATTAAAAATAACTTCCTCCTCTGCATTGGTTTTTGTTAATTTTTTTATCAAAGTTTCTCTTTGCACAGATGCAAATGATGAAACATAGAATCATAGAATCACAACGGATTGGAAGGGACCTCGAAAGATCATCTAGTCCAATCCACCTGCAACAGCAGGATCACCTAAACCAAGTCACACAGGAACTCATCCAGGTGGGTCTTGAATATCTCCAGTGAGGGAGACTCCACAACCACCCTGGGCAGCCTGTTCCAGTGCTCCATCACCTTCACTGTGAAGAAATTCCTTCTCAGGTTGATGTGGAATCTTCTATGTTCCAGCTTACAACCATTGCCGCTCGTCCTATCACTACATGACACGGAGAACAGCCCAGTTCCATCCTCCCGACATGCACCCCTCACATATTTATAGACATTAATAAGGTCACCCCTCAGTCTCCTCTTCTCCAAGCTAAAGAGACCCAGCTCCCTCAACCTCTCCTCATAAGGGAGGTGCTCCACCTCCTTTATCGTCTTCGTTGCCCTACGCTGAACCCTCTCCAGTTCCAAATCAATAAGAGAAGGAATTTCTTTCCAGTGATGGTGACGGAGCACTGGAACACGCAAAGGTCCCTTCCAATCCCTAATGTTCTGTCATTCTGCCATATTCATTATAAAAGAAAGCAGCAGACATTCATTACAAACCAGAGCGTGTGATGTTTGCGGACCACTCTTCGTACCCTTTTATGAAAAAGTTCAACCATAGTCTTTACAGATAAGAGACGTTCTTCAAGATTGGACAAACTACACTCTGCAGCCTGCCGGCCCCTTCCATTAAACTGCTCTGTCTTAAGTCCAGCACAGAGTCACAAAGATGATGAAGGGAGTGGAGCATCTCCCTGATGGGGAAAGGCTGAGGGAGCTGGGTCTATGTAAAAAAAAAAAATAAAGACTGAGAGGTGACCTCATTAATGTTGATAAATATGGAAAGGGCAGGTGTCAGGGGCATGGAACCAGTCTCTGCTCAGTGACACCCAATGACAGGACAAGGGGCAATGGGTGTGAGCTGGAACAGAGGCGGCTCCACATCAATCTGAGAAGGAACTTCTTCACGGTGGGGGTGACAGAGCCCTGGAACAAGTTGCCCAGGGTGAGTTGTGGAGTCTCCTTCTCTGGAGACATTTAAAACTCACCTGGACATGTTCCTGTGCAACTGGATCTACAGGATCCTGCTGTGCCAGGGGATTGGACCAGCTGATCTTTCAAGGTCCCTTCCAATCCCTAATGCTCTGTGATTCTGTAATTCATCATTTCTCACTATAGCAAAGCTATGATGGAGCTTGTCAAAGCTCAGACCTTAAAGAGTTTTTGCTGCTGGGCTGTTTGTTTGATTTTTTTTTTTTGTGGGGGACACATTAACTTTCTAAACTTTACAATTAAAACATGAAGAACACAGACCTTCTCCACAACTAATTCAACGTCTCCTGCTGTGACCACAACTTTGCATAGAGAAAAGAATACAATCCATTGATTGGACAGAGTTAGAACAGACTATTTGAGTTAAATTAAGCTTTTTGAATATGTATCTGGCATATTTGCTTCTGATATGATGTGCTGCAACATGCTAAGAGATTAAATGATGCTGGTTAGATCCTTTTTGGCCAAATAAAGTCATGAAAAGGAAAAGCTAGAAAGGGATTTTCAAAAAGTTGAAGGAGATAAAACATTTTTTGAGAATGAAGTCAACTGTGGCTTTTTAGATAGCAGAGCTAGGCAGCTCCTTGTAGCAGCACCTAAGACACTAACAAGGTAGAGACAGTCATGCAATGATGGGTAGATACAGATAGATTCCTGTAAAATCATGTGGTTGACCCTTTCAAATAATTTCTCCCTTTAAAGGTGTAATATTAAAGCACAGAAATCACAGAACATTTAGGAATTGGAAGGGACCCCGAAAGATCATCCAGCCCAATCCCCCCGCCACAGCAGGATCCCCTAGATCAAGTCGCACAGAAACATGGCCAGGTGGGTTTTAAACGTCTCCAGAGAAGGAAACTTAACAACCTTCCCTCAGCAGCCCCTTTCAGTGCTCTGTCAGCCACACCATGAAGAAGATCCTTCTCATACTGATGTGGAACCTCCTATGTTCCATCTTAAAGATCCTAAGAAAACATTTAGATCTCTCATAGTCCTATATAACGGTATATTAAGCTCTTAAAAGCATTTATCTGAGAGAACTAACCGGTAACTAATATCCTGCACAACTTTTCCTGAACCTCATGGACAACCTGCAATATCTAATGGAACCCAAGTGTGAGCATTATCATCTAGAAGGAAAAGGACTCACTGAAAACCATCCAGATTTCAAGTCAGCAGTTCCTCCTCTCATGAGTGTTAGCACTTAGATGATAATGAAGCCAATAGCAGGGGGAAAAAAATCTCAAGGAACCAATAAAGCTTCAACAGCTAGCAGCTCTGTCTTGGGAACACAACTGCAGAAATTAAAACATGATGCAGTTCCCACCAGGGGAAAATGAAGACTCTTTTAATCAAACATATCGATTTTATAACACGTATTAGGAGCGAGATAGCTCCAACAAGCTGCCAACTCACACAAATGGCTAACAGCCCCCAAGCTGCTTTTGTTGCTATCATTACCACTGGTTCTTTACATCTTGTGCCCAACCTATAAAACACCATCCTTTTTACCTAGAAGTTCAGCAAGAGCTCGCTCTTTCGACCCAGCCCTCAGTCTGTCACAACAAGGGATGCTCACGCACTACTTCTAATGAGGAGCTCGCTTTGTCAAGCCGTTGTTCTTCCACGCAATGCCACCAAAAAGTGCCCACAACTGAGGTGAGCAGCAACAATAATAGAATCATAGAATGGGCAGGGCTGGAAGGGACCTTAAAGATCATCTAGTTCCAACCCTCCTGTACAGGCAGGGACACCTTCACTAGAGCAGGTTACTCAGGGCCCAGCTAACCTGGCCTTCAACACTACCAGGGATGGGGCAACCACAACTGCCTTGGGCAACCTGTTCCAGCATCTTAGTACCCTCAGAGCAAAGAATTTGTTCCTTGTGTCCCCTCTTCCAATCTGGGACCATTGCCTCTTATCCTCTCACTACTACCCGCATAAAAAACTCTCCCTCCCAGCTTTCTTGTAGCCCCTTACAGAGACTGGAAGGTACCCAAAGGTCACCTGGGAGTCTCTTCTTCTCCAGGCTGGACAACTCCAACTTGTCCAGCCTGTCCTCACAGGGGAATTTCTCCAGCCCTCTGATCATTTGAGTTGCCCTCCTCTGGACACCTTCCAGCTCTGTGGCCTTCTGATGCTTGGAGACTCCAGAACTGGACACAGTACTCCAGGTGGGTCTCACAAGTGCAGAGCACAGACAGAGAATCACCTCCCTCAACTGACTGTAACTGCTTCTTTTGATGCTTCCTGTTCCAGGGGATCAATCCCTCCTGCCCCAGGGGATCCCCCATAGCCAGCAGGGGAAGGTTTGTGGAGCTGCAGCACCTTGGGAGAAGCAGAGTAGAAACGCTCACCCCTCTCTCCCTCACAACTATATTAAAGCTCATTTTTGGTCAGTGGTGTCTTCCTGACGAGGATGGTTGCACTTCTCCTGTGCTTCTTGCACATTTCCTGAGCCATCAAGCATCTGCTGAGCACCTCTCTGGTGTGGGCTTTTGAACTGAATATTCTCTCCTTTGCTATTCTTTTTTAAAACCTCCTTCCTCTAAAAGGCCAATTTTCTCCTAGTTCACAAACCAATGGGGTGGGGTAATGCAGCTGGTAAACGTTACTGTAATTTGTCCACAAGCACAAAGGTGCAAAACTCTACAGGGAGAATGTTTGGCTGGGATATGACGGATGGAAATCGGAACTAACCAAATCCTTTGACTGAAAACAGCAACCCTTTAACAACAGTTTGGTGCATTGCCCTGGCTTTGCCCAAATTCAACTCTTTTTTAACAATCTTACTGGAAAAGGTTAAATGTTACAAGTCAGATAAACATTACTTTTCATTTCTAACAGACAGTGGCAACGCTAGAAACTTTTTGTGGACGTTAACAGAGAAGAGATACAAACCCTAAATATAAATAAGAAAAAAACACACCCAAAATTATAATAATAATTAAATATAATCTCTATATAATTATATGTTATATATTTATACATCAAATAAACAAGAGACAAGTGCAAGAACTGAACAACTAATGTGACAACCCACTAAATATTAGGATTAGAATGGGGGTGGTTAGTAGATTGAGAGAGGTTCTCCTCCTCTTCTACTCTGCCCTGCTGAGACCACATCTGGAATATTGTGTCCAGTTCTGGGCCCTTCCGCTCAAGAAGGACACAGAACTGCTGGAGAGAGTCCAGCGCAGAGTCACAGAGACGATGAAGGGAGTGGGGCATCTCCCTGAGGACGAAAGGCTGAGGGAGCTGGGTCTCTTGAGCTTGGAAAAAAAGAGACTGAGATGTGACCCCATGAATGTTGATAAGTATGGAAAGGGTGGATGTCAGGAGGACGGAGCCAGGCTCTGCTCAGTGGCATCCAATGATAGGACAAGGGGCAATGGGTGTGAGCTGGAACAGAGGAGGTTCCACATCAATAAGAGAAGGCAAATTTTGACGGTGAGGGTGATGGAGGACTGGAAGCGGCTGTGGAGTCTCCTTCTGTGGAGGTGTTTAAAGCCCACCTGGACATGTTCCTGTGCGACTGCATCTAGGGCATCCTGCTGAGGCAGAGGGATTGGACTGGATGATTATTTTAGGTCCCTTCCAATCCCTTATGCTCTGTGTGATTATTCAGCCACATTCTCTAAATACCTTTAAAAATCTTCAATTAGGAGCTTCACCATTGAAATCCTACTTCAAGAAGAGCTGAAATCAACTGAGGTGCTGAGATAAGGGTCCAAATTATTATCCTTATTGAAATAAAGGCTTATTTCTAAAATGCTTCCAGAAGAAGAGTTCTTGTAGCAACCTGATTCATAATGCAAGTTTTCCAGTGGAATTTATTATTTGTATTTCTTTCTAAGCAATTAAAGTCCAGTTCTCAGGACTCATATCAACATACATGTTGCTCATGATTAGTCTTTAAACAGGCACTGTTGCCATGAGATGAAATGGGATTCAGCCTTGTCACATCTAACCTGCTAAGCATTAGGACAATCGAAACCTGATCAAAGATGGCCTCAAGGCAATAGGTTTGAAGACACCCCAGATGCTCAAGCCCTTCATTTTCAAAGCATATTTTAAGTTGATACATCCCAAAAAACCTGGTTTTAAGACCAGCAACCAAAGGACATGGAGTAGCTGGAGCAGGAGGCCACAGAGATTATCAAAGGGCTGGAGACCCTCTGCTCTGAGGACAGGGTGAGGGAGCTGAGGCTTTTCAGCCTGGAGAAGAGAAGGCTTCAGGGGGACCTTAGAGTAGCTAACAATACCCAAAGGGGCTACAGTAAAGCTGGAAAGGGACTTTTCAAGAGGGACTGAAGTTCAAGTTAAAAGAGGAGAGATTGAGATGAGATCTGAGGAAGAAATTCCTCCCTGTGAGGGTGCTAGAGCACTGGAACAGGTTGCCCCCAGGGAGGTTGTGGCTGCTCTACCTCTGTAAGTCTTCAAGGCTAGGTTGGATGGGGCCCTGGGCAACCTGGTCTAGTGAGAGATTGGAACTAGATGATCTCTGAGGTCCCTTCCAACCTAAGCCACTCTGTGATTCTATGATTCTTTGCCTTCTAAGAAGCAAAGCCCCACCAAGAACATCTTATGGCTGTATCTACTCAGGACAGGAAAAAGTTCATCAGAATAAACAGCATCCAGCGTTTGAGTTACACTTCTGGTAAACTGAACTAGCAACACGGCAAATATCATAAAATCATAGAGTCATTCAGGTTGGAAAAGACCCTTTCGATCACTGAGTCCAACCATCAACCCTACTCTACAAGACCACCCCTAAATCAGATCCCCCAAACACATCCAGACATGGGAAGTCAACCAACACCCTGGGCAGCCCATTCCAGTGCCTGACCACTCTCTCCAGGAAGAATTTCCTCCTGATGTCCAGTCTAACCCTACCCTGTTGAAGCTTGAAGCCCTTCCCTCTGCTTCTGTCACCAATTCCCTGTGAGAAGAGACCAGCACCAACATCTCGACAATGTCCTTTCAGATAGCTGCAGAGAGCAATGAGGTCTCCCCTTAGCCTCCTCTTCCCCAAACTAAACAGCCCCAACTCTCTCTCCTCACAAGATTTATTCTCCAGGCCCCATGTCAGCTATTCTGGTCAAACCATGTTGCGAAACCAGCTAACATACTCCTTTCTAGCACCTATACTAATGTGGATGGTATTTTTAAGGCAGCAGTTGGTCTCTTTTGAAGTTCTCCCATGTGGCAGCACGAGGACTGAACAAGTGCTGCACACTACATGGTGCATTTCAGCACACAGAAAGGCTGGGTTTTCTATCCATACTAAGCTCTGCCAAACCACATGTATGCCTCAGACACTATCTTCAACGACTAAAGCCAGTTAGCAGATGCGAGTTCAAGGAAGCAGCATATATATTTGAAATGAAAGGAAGGAAAATTGATTTATTTAATTTAATTAAGGGCAGAGAATGATGGAGACAACAGATTCATTCGTTTCCCTCTACACACACACATTCTCAATTAATTCACTTAAAAACTATGAAACACAGTGACTGCATCTATTGATAACAATTTGAAGATACGAACAGAATTAGTACCACAACCAACTTATTTTGGTTTAAAAACTACAAATAAAAAGGATGGATGAAGAGAAACAAAAATTCAGAGTTAATTCCAGCAAAGACCATGATCTTTAGATACTGCTGAAATAGGTTTCTTAAGGCTTAAGTGTGCAACACATGTGTACGCACATATCCACAGACTGTTATCTATATCCAATGCCCCCCCATCCCAGTTTCTCCCACGATAAATGCACAAGGGTCAGTCACTCAACAATTCTCCTATTCAGGGAGAAAAAAAATTTAAAGTAAATATTGCCTTCCTCAATAATATTAATTTCCTCTCCCAAATCTCAAGTTCGGGTTACAAAACAGTGCTCTGCTTTATGCACTTTGGGCTGAAAGCACCTGACCTCCTCTAAATTTGGAAGCAGAGCTGGGTCCGTGAGCAGCTAAATGAGAAAAAAAAAAGCTAAAATCACCTGAAAACAGGCAAAAGCCCAAGAGTTTTAGTCAATGGTTGGATCACGAAAACAAAAGAGAGTCAAAACAATTCAAGTCTATTTTATTGCTAAATTCAAGAATGGATAACATATTTGGCCAGCATGGATTAATTTCTTTCTTAAGGAATTGTTGTTATAATACATTAGTAACTGTGGTGGAAGAACTTCATATCCTATGAAGAGTGAGCTTTGCAAATCTGCACTTTCTTTATGGACTACGGGAAGTAAAAAAAGCCTGATGCAATCCCCTTCATCCATCTATCCTCTCAATGCTCTTGCTCTAGTAAGAGTAAACCCAACCATCTCGTGTGAGCAGAGGCTTGTTACAACAACAGATTTTGCTGGTGTGGGTTTTTTTTGCTTCGAAAGCATCAAGTCCTTCATTAACCGAGAAAGAAGAGGAGAAACTCGAAAGTAATTCTGCACTGTGCACACTCAGTGATCTGGTCCTCACTGACCTTGATCACAGGCCAAAGTTAGTTTCCCTAGACTACTGTGTGATGCCACTTGTGCCCTCCAGGAAGTGCTCAGATCTGTTCTGCGGGAGCACAAACAGTAGCTGAACAGTGAAAAGGAATAAGAACATCATAAAAGTAGAACAACATGTTTGCATGCTTCTGTCTGGAAATGTTTGCCCAGGATGGAAGAATGTCTCTCTAGACTGGGATCTACAGAATCACAGAATCACTCTGCTAGGAAAAGACCTCTGGGATCATTGAGTCCAACCATCTACCTTACCTTACACGCTCACTGCTAAATCAGATCCCTCAACAGCTCATCCAAACGATCTTTAAACACATCCAGGGATGGCGACTCAACCACCTCCCTTGGTGCTTGATCACCCTGTCTGGGAAAAAATTCTTCCTAATATCTTGCTAAACCTACCCTGTTGTAACTTGAACCCATTCCCTCTTGTTCTATCATAACTTACTTGTGAGAAGAGACCAGCACCAACCTCGCCACAACATCTTTTCAGGTAGTTGCAGAGAGTGATGAGGTCTCTTCTCAACCTCCTCTTCCTCAAACTAAAGAGGGCCCTACCTTTTTCAGTCTTTCCTCATAAGATTTGTTCTCCAGGCCCTTCACCAGCTTAGTAACCTCTGCACCTACTCCAGCACCTCCACATCTCTCTTGCACTGAGGTACCCCAAACTGGACACAATACTCAAGATGTGGCCTCATCAGTGCTGAATACAGAGGGATGATCACCTCCCTACTCCTGCTAGTATTCTAATACAAGCCAGGATGCCATTGGCCTTCTTGACAACCTGGCCACACTGCTGGCTCATATTCATCTTCCTGTCTATTAGAACCCCCAGGTCCCTCTCCGGCAAACGGCTCTCCAGCCACACCTCCCCCAAGCCTGCAGTGTTGCAGGGGGTTGTTGTTTTGGCCCAAGTGCAGGACCTGGCACTTGGCCTTATCGAAGCTCCTGCCATTAACATTGGCCTACTGCTCCAATCTATCCAAGTCTCTCTGAAGACCCTCCCTACCCTCCTGCAGATGAACGCTCCCACCTAACTTGGTGTCATCTGCAAACTTACTAAGGACACACTCTGTGGCTTTATTGAGATCATCAAGGAAGATGTTAAACAGAGATGGTCCCA
This sequence comes from Rhinopomastus cyanomelas, assembly GCA_013400115.1. Taxonomy (NCBI): domain Eukaryota; kingdom Metazoa; phylum Chordata; class Aves; order Bucerotiformes; family Rhinopomastidae; genus Rhinopomastus; species Rhinopomastus cyanomelas. The sequence continues at coordinate 469,215 of VXBP01008005.1, read as the reverse complement.
ACACAGAGCCCTGAGGCCACCACTTGTGACAGGCCGCCAGCTGGATTTAACTCCATTAACCACCACTCTTTGGGCCCATCTCTTCAACTAGTTTTTTATCCAGGAGATTGTGTGCTCATCCAAGCCATGAGCAGCCAGCTTACCAAGGAGAATTCCATGAAGAAGTGTCAAAGGCATTTTGAAAGTGCAGGTAAACAATATCGACAGCCTTTCCCTCGTCCAATACTTGGGTCATCCTGTCATAGAAGGAGGTCAGGTTCATCACACGGGACCTGCCTTTAATAAAGCCACGTTGGCCGGGCCTGATCCCCTGGTTGTCCTGTATGTGAAGTGCAATGGCACTTGAGAGGCTGTGTTCCATGACCTTCCCTGGCAGACTGACAGGTCTATAGTTTCCTGGATCCTCCTTTCTGCCCTATTTACTAAGTGTTCAGACAGCAGGTGCCCAGGCATGGTCTCCCCCAGAGCTGATGACTACAGGTTTTGCAGTAGGGGCAGAGGGTAAGTGTCCTGGAGTGTGGGACACTACACCAGTGCCCACAGGAACTGCTCATCACTACCTCATCACTTTACACTGGTGGCTCCCAGATACAGTGCAGCACGAGGACAGAGCAAGGAAAAGCAGGACAGGGGAGCTCTGTCACCAGCGGGAGTAAAGGAGGGTGAGGACAGGTTTTCAGAGAAAAGGAATGGGGCTGTGCGTGACGGGACAGGGGAAAGCCGGGCCTGGAAACACCACATCCTGCACATGTGCTGGCACCAGCCCAGCAGTTGCTAACAGCAAGCCTGGGGCTCTGGTCTAAGCACATAACCAATGAATTAGGAGGCAATGAAGCCAATCAAGTTATCATATCATTTTATTAACATGTGAGCAAACACTCAGATAAGCCTTTGGGCAAACTAAATCAATCTCACTGGCCACACAATCCTCTACACGACTCAAGACTCAAAGTGTTTTTAAACAAACATGCTTGAGCCTCAGGAATAGTCCAAAGAAGATGGGTAGGTCTATCAGGATAACTTTTATCCAAAGGATAAAAGCACTACAATAGTATCTTGAACGGATTCAGAAGGCAGGCAGAAGGGTCTCAGCACTTCAGTCACCCACAATGCTAGGAACCATTGCTCTCTGGGGTCAGCATAATGTTCTGTGACGCGTTTCTGCGTAACCTGTCTTAGGTTTTATGATTGAGCAGGGGGGTTGGACTCGATGACCCCTGGAAGTCCCTTCCAACTCCTAATGACCTGTGTATCTGTGTGTGTATCTTCCACAAATATTAAACCACTTGAGCTTTAAAAAGCATTTTTTAAAACAGAAATCAATTTTAAATTAGCATCTTGAAATTGAAAATTGAAATCAATATAATTTCACTATTTTGTTGATTATGACCTTTAATAATCAAATGGCAGAAGGAAACACAGTCCACTTTGAAGGTTGTCTGCCCTACATGTGGCCTATTTTCTTGGCATTTATATAGAAAGTTGCATCTCCACAGTCATAGAATCACAGAATTATTGAACTTAGAAAAGTTCTTTGAGCTCATCCAGCTCAGCCCATGACCTAACATCACCACATTGGCCGGCCCAAAGCACTAAGGGCCACAGCCTGTCCTTCAGCATCTCCAGGGATGAGGACTCCACCACTGCCCTGGGCAGTCTAGTCCATTTAAGGCTCTGATCACCCTTTCCGTGAGGAAGGGCTTCCTAACATCCAATCTAAGCCTCCCCTTGGCAACTTTAGGCCCTGCACTCTCAACTTGGTGCTGGTTGCCTGGGAGAAGAACTCGACCCCTACCTCACCACAACCCCCCTTCAAGGAACTGGAGAGAGGGAGAAGGTCCCCCCATGAGTCTCCTCCAGGCTAAATACCCCCAGCTCCATCAGCCTCTCCTCATCAGACTTTCCCTCCAGTCCCTTCCCCAGACTCATTGCTCCTCTGGACCTGCTCCAGCCCCTCAATCTCTTTCTTGAAGTGAGGGGCCCAGCACTGCCCCCATTACTCAAGGGGAGGCCTTGCCAGTGCCCAGGACAGGGAGAGAATGATGTCCCTAGTCCTCCTGGCCACACTATTGCTGCAGGACGCCATTGGCCTTCTGAGCCACCTGGGCACCCTGCTGGCCCCTGCGCATCCAGCTGTCAACCAGCCTTGCCACATCCCTCTCTGACAGGCATCCTCTCGTCCATTCACTCATCCCCCAGTCTGTATCTGCAGGGGGCTATTGTGGGCAAAGGGCAGGACCTTGCCCGTGGCCCTGTTAAACTTCATCCTGTTGGCCTCTGCCCATTGACCCAGCCTGTCCAGATGTCACTTCAGCACCTTCCTCCCCTCCAGCAGATTGATACTCCCCCCCACCTTGGTGTCACCTGCAAATTTACTACGGGTAGTTTTGACGCCCTCATACACATGATCAATAAAGATGTTGAATAGAACTCCTCCCATACAGCAGGTAAGCATTCTCCATATCTAAGCACACCTGGCTAACACACTCCTATTTTTATGTTGACTGAAGATTGATCTCAATACAGATTAAAATCTTTATCATGAGAATAAAACGTCTTAGACAACCTACACTGTCACGACAGGAGTAAATTCTACTATTAAAAATGCCATCTAGGCAACTTAACCTTTGCTTTCCTTGAAAAAGGATGAGATTCTATCTGATTTCCTAATAAACAACAAATACCTGAGGAAAGCTTCAACTGTTGTATATTGGGAATTCAGTCCCATGAGCTTCAGTACCCTGAAGCCTTTAATTAAGAGAATTTGTGTGCAGAAAATGCCATTCTAGCTGCTGAAAGGCAAAATAGGGTTACAGGTATCGAAAGGAACCAGCAGAGTCAAAGCCCACCTCTACAAAATATATTTTTTTTAAAATTTAAAAAAGTTTACAATAGAAAAGAATTATTAAAATCCAATTTTAAACTAGATTTTAAACAGGTTAATAAGATTTCCTGAATTTTACCTGTTTAGTGAGGGTACCCTAAGAGGTAAAGGATCTTTCTTTAGAGAAGAACCTAACTCAGTGCTTTGAGTTCCAAAGCAATTAAGCACAGGATAACACAAAGATGTAGAGTCAAAAATCGAACTACTTTGCCTACATAAAAGTCAATCAGATTAATGCATTTTTTATGATATTTTATATGAGAGAAATACTCAGAGAGGTTATTAAATTATCTGGGGGAAAATTGGAAATGTTTAAAGATTAATGAATTACACGGTCCTGCTTTATTATCATGGATTGTCATATTCAGCACTTTGAAAGCAGAATAGGGACAGACACTGGAATGGAAACAACTTCACAATCCCCGCACTCTGAAAATCAGTAATGTCAGAGTACAGATCACAAGAAAGCAAAATTTATTTTATTAATTACTTTTCAGTAAGTGAAGCACAATAATCAGATAATCATAGAATGATCTGGGTTGGAAGGGATCTTCAAAGGTCATCTAATTCAACCACCTACAACAAGCAGGGCCATCACTCACCAGACCAGACTGCCCAGAGCCCCACCCAGCCTGACCTTGAATAGCTCCAGGAATGAGGCCTCCTTCACCTCTCTAGACAACCTGCTCCAGGGATCTCCCATCCTCAGATTCAAGAACTTTTTCCTCCTGTCTATACTCAATCTGCCCTTTTCCAGCTTCAAACCATTCTCTCTCATCCTGCTGGTCCACACTCTGTTGACTAATTCTTCCCCAGCCCTCTGACAGGCCCTTTTCAGGTACGGCAAGGTCACTGTAAAGGTCACTTGGTTTTGTTTCAACAATGACCTCATATAAGGGCTTTTGGGGGATTTTAAATCCCCCCTCTTGCCCTTGCAAAGCAGACAAGTATTTTTCCTTTTTGTGAAGCTCCCAAGTTTGGGCATCTTGTCCTACTCTTAGCATTTGCACTACAAGGGCAGCGAGAAGTGACATGTTCAACAGCTCATGGAACACCAAAGCACCCATCTTGTCTTACCAGCTGCAGTGAAGCAAGTGGTTTTCTGCTGCCTCGCTAATAAATACTTACACATCTGTTTTGAAGACTCTCTCACACTGGGTTTCAGTTTCGAGTTCCCAAAGTGTGGTCCAAACACTGAAGCCCCCATACAACAGTTTTCCTCAATTGACCTTAGATTAAATCAGGATTCATGAGAAGACAAATCATTGCTACAGGCTGTTTCTTCAGCTGGAAGTTACACAAGCGATTTGTTTTCTGTGACCTCCATCAGCCCATCATGTAGGGACCGCACTGTTCAAAGTCTGGCAGGAAGAATCTGTCAAGAAAAGTTCTGGACTTTGGCAAAAGAGAATAACAACACGGTAGTATCCCCTAAAATGTGTATTTTGAACCGAACTTACACAAGGATCCAGCTTTCCAATGTATTGAGTGCACCTGGAAAAAAGAGACCTGCAACCTCATCTAATTAGAGATGTCCCTGCTCACTGCAGGGGGGTTCAACTAGATGACCTTTAAAAGTCTCTTCCGGCCCAACACATTTATGATTCTATGTCTTCAGCCCCAGACTTACAGCACAGCAAGAGTCTCACGTGCACCAGGAAGCTTGAAGCAGTTAGTATCTACTGCTGCTTTGAGGAGGATCCACACAACCCCCAACATTCATGTTAACTTTACTTAGACTCAGTGCTGTGGTCACTGACCAAACAGCAGTAAAACACTGTATTAAGGTCTTTCTTTTTGGTAACAGCAGGAAGGCTGAGAGAACTCATCCGACTAGAGAGCAACCATTAAGCTGCACAAGAGCTCCAACCAAATGTAGCTTGATTTAGAAACCGTAGGTGCACTCCCATTGCTGTTAGCCAAGTCCTCAAGTCATGAAGCCAAAGTCCTTTCTAGAAGAGAGACGAAAAAACATCTCCCCACAATGAGATGTCAGGTCAACCATTTGCTTTATCAACTACTGCCTTGCAATAAAGTCAATCAAGTCCTTTCGCCTGCAGTCACTGCCTCAATAAAAATCCTTACCCTTTTCAGCTTGAAGGCAGAAAGATCTGAGAGTGATCTCAGATAACTCATCAGAAGAAAGAAAAATCAACATTTTTTTTCCATCCTAGTGCTAACAGAAAAGAACTCTTACCGTGCCGATTCTTGGATGACTAAAACAATCCCTTCACCTAGACATCAGTGGATCCATACATAGCTGATGTGTAGTGACTTATTTCTAGTAAATCAATAAATAAGGTATTTAATTTTTTAAGGTGTGAGGATGTGCAAACTCTGGGTCAGGCTGCCCAAGGCTGTGGAACCTCCACCCCTGGAAGGTCATTCAAAATCAAATGTACAACCTGTCTAATTTGTCTCGCTCTGAGTAGAGAAATTGGACCACAGACCTCTAGACATCCCTTCCAACATCAGCTGCTGTGGAGAAGAAGGTTTCGTAAGTCAGAACCAAACTTCACTCAAGTCACTCCAAGCATTACTGTTTGATTTTTACTTTTTGTTAAATAAAAGGTCAAGATTCCAATAGTACATACTAAATAAAATAATATGGAGATCAAAGTAATCCCAACTTGGTTTGAGTGAAACACAGGCTTTGAGAAACATCCAACTGTAGTGTGGAAATTCCTCAAAGGAGACTTTCTTGTGTTTCAGAGCCAGTTATTTTCATTCTTCCTTCATCTTGTTTTTAGCCATTGAGGAGGTTCAAAGCAATTATGCAGAGCGCTATATAATTCTCAAAGGATTCAGCCAAAATAATTGTTCAAATGCAAACAAGACACTAGTGACAACAGGTACAAAATGCTTGGTTAATAGCCACAGACTATCCTGATTCTAGAAGGACATGGCAGGACTGGTTGACAGCTGGCTGAACAGGGGCCAGCAGGGTGCCCAGGTGGCTCGGAAGGCCAGTGGTATCCTGGCTTGGATCAGCAATAGCATAGCCAGGAGGACTAGGGACATCATTCTCCCCTTGTCCTGGGCACTGGCGAGGCCTCCCCTTGAGTAATGGGGGGTAGTGCTGGGCCCCTCACTTCAAGAAAGAGATTGAGGGGCTGGAGTGGGTCCAGTGGAGCAATGCGGCTACGGAAAGGATTGGAAGGGAAGTCTGATGAGGAGAGGCTGATGGAGCTGGGGGTATTTAGCCTGGAGAAAAGAAGACTCATGAGGGACCCTCTCCTTCTCTACAACTCCCTGAAGGGAGGTTGTGGTGAGGTATGGGTCGATCCCTTCTCCCAGGCAACCAGCACCAGGTTGAGAGGGCTGGGCCTAAAGTTGCCAAGGGGAGGCTTAGATTGGATGTTAGGAAGCTTTTCCTCATGGAAAGGGTGATCAGAGCATGGAATGGACTGCCCAGGGCAGTGGTGGAGTCCTCATCTCTGGAGGTGTTGAAGGGCAGACTGGCTGTGGTCTGGCCAATGTGGTGATGTTAGGTCATGGGCTGGGCTGGATAATCTTAGAGATCTTTTCCAGCCTCAATCATGCTGGGACTCTGTGTGATTCTGTGATTTTCACCCCTCTCATTGAACAGCGACAAACACAACAGAAACGGTTCCAAACACTTAACCTCAGTAAAGGCAGTCCAAAAAGCCTTCGCCTCACAGACTGCGCTGAGGTTTGTGAGGGCAGTTCAATATGGATGACAAATACTAGGTCACAGAGCTGTCAAAGGCCAGCAAGAAAACAAAGGCAAGGACTGAATCACACCGAATAGCAGCGTCAAGAGGACTTGACAAGAGAGGCCCAGAGAATTTGTTTTGCTCAACAGATGGGGAAACATGGAAGCAAGAAATATGAATTTAAAAGCATATTAATACACTGACTGTGATCTCCTCTGCTTAAAGCTGCACTGGGATTTAGAAAATTGAGAAATACCTTTGTAGCCAAAGGCAGTAAATCCTCCCAAAGAACAATATGAAGAGAATAAAACCTAGGATCTCCAGCAGTTCATCATTCTGTGCAGGATATTACCAGGAATGCTACCTCCTGAAGTCCTGCACAGATAAATAAGAATTTACATGTGCCACAGGTACACATTCATAGCAGAAAATATTTCAGGAGAGTAAAATTTTGATGAGCTGAGCAGTGCCATTTGAGCCAGCAGCCAAGAAGGCAAATGACATTCTAGCCTGGATCAGAAACTGTGTGTCCAGCACAAGTAGGGAGGTGACTGTCCCCCTGAACTCAGCACTAGTGAGGCCACACCTTGAGTACTGGGTCCAGTTTTGGGCACCTCAGGACGAGGTGTTGGAGCAAGTGCAGAGAAAGGCAACGAAGCTGGTGAAGGGTCTGGAGAATCAATGTTCTGAGGAGAGATTGAGAGAGTTGGGGCTGTTTAGTTTGAGGAAGAGGAGGCTAAGGGGAAACATCATTGCTCTCTACAACTATGTGAAAAGACATTGTAGATATGTTGGTGCTAGTCTCTTCTCACAGGGGATGATCTTATAAGGTCCCTTCCAATCTCTAATATTCTGTGATTCTGTGATTCCATGATTCTGTGTAATTAGCAACAGGACCAGAGGGAAGGGCTTCAAGCTTCAACAGGGAAGGGAAAGACTGGACATCAGGAAGAAATTCTTCACAGAGAGAGTGATCAGGCACTGGAATGGGCTGCCCAGGGTGGTGGTTGAGTCCCCACTCCTGGATGTGTTTCAAAGTCGCTTAGATGTAGTGTTGGGGGATCTGGTTTAGGGGTCAACTTTGTTGAGTAGGGCTGATGGTTGGACTCGATGATCCAACCTGAATGACTTTATGATCTGGAAGGTGACGATTCAGTAAGAACCAGCTCAATGTCTGCTTACTTATAAATAACCATTTCAAACTGCCCCATGTATTTTGCAGTATCTCCTGTCGGCACCTGTTCCTGTGATTGTGATACGTAGAAATGACTACCCTGAGAGTCTCCAAACAGCTACTTGAAAACTACAGCTTGTGTTTCCAGCACCTCCTCTGTACCTTATTGTAAGAATATGCTCAAGGAGACTAAAAAAAACCAACACCCAAACTTTATAAAAATCCTTCTTTGTGTGTAAAAACTAAAGTCACAGAGCTGCTTATTAGACAGCACCGATGTATCTGCACAGACATCGAGTTTGTGATGTTTGTAGCCATGAAACAGCAGCAACCTCATGTTGGCTGGTGACATAATTTCACAAAGGTATTTTTCCTGCATAGTAAATCACTTCAGGTATTGTTTAAGAGTCTTATGACACTTTTGCTACAAAAACATCTTTCTTGATCCAAGGAAAAGGTGTCCCACTCTGTTGCTGGGTCAAAGAGAAGATTCCACGTGGACAATGGCCTTGTCAGAGTCCTGGGGTTAGAAACACTTGTCAAACTGACAACTGTATCACCAAAACCTCAGCATGGGAAAGCTGAATTTGAAGTAAACCCCCACCAGGGGCTCAGCATAACCCAGTCCAGGGTAAGCCACACTGTTCCTGCAATGGACAGCCCCCTTCAATGAGGTTTCTAGGCAGCTAGCTAAACTAGCTGTAGGGTCACATCAACAGAAACAAAACTTCACCTGGTCACTGCGTTTCTTAAGGGCAAGGAGGAGCCCAGGCTGTTCACTCTTTTTTCCCACACCCACAAGACCACACAGACAATGAAAGCCACAACCCTTCCTCAGAAGTCTCCCTCCCTCAGACATCACTTCTGAGGCATGAGGAGGAACAGAAACACAATTCAGAATTTAAAGATATGCCAATTGGCCTTCAAATTGACTTACAAATTCTGCCTTGGAGAGCAAGTGCTGATCAAATCACTCTGGCTCTGGTAGCCAGCTGTTGTTTTAAAAGATAGCTATAAATACATGAAATACCCTCCCAATACTGTTTTCTACGTAGGCAACTGGAGCTGTTACAAGGAGGCCACGTAACTGAGTCCCAAAGAGAAGAGACGCTGACACAGTCACAAAGGAGAAACCCACAAGTGTGGTGGTGTGTACACAGACCAGCCTGTGTTAAGACCTGCTCTTGTTCCAGAGTGCTTTTAAGATTACTTCAGATTTACTTCTTTCAAGGACAAGAGAAATAAGGAACTTGTTTTCCACTGCTGCATTTCAAGTGCAAGAACTACACACAACCTCTGCTTGAATTTGAAAGTCTGAGCACTTTTCTCCAGGACTCAAGTTCAATCTAGGGAACAGAGTCAGGCTGAAGTGTTTATTTGACTCCTACTTACCTTCCTGTTGAAGCTGATGAAGAATTCACTCTGGGTTTTTCTGTAAGTTAGTGGACAGGGTATTTCCTTTTCATGGAAGCAATACAGCAATGAAAGACAAGATAGAGAGCAGAGATGGAACCTGAAGAGCATCACAATAAATGTACTAGATTGGCAGAAGCCCTAACCAGACTTGCAGACATTCCAGTTGCTGTCCCATACAATTTTCACTGGTAAGACTTTGTAACTGTGGTGTTGTGATACTCCTGAACAGTGAGTCACCAGTACTAAGATTTTCATTCACACCACACACACCTCAGCTCTAGGACAATGTTGTAACTAAAACACGTGGATAGGCTAGTACAAAGTTTGAAGCACGTGAGCAGATGCAGGAGCACTGAAGCTGAGTTTCTCACCAGCTGTCCTGCACAGAGGTGACGGCTGCTATGCAAACACAGGGCCATTCGAGTGGCCCAAAGTTCAATTTCTTTCCACAACTGACTTTGTAAAGGGCAAATGTCTGGAGGATAGAGCCAGGCTCTAATCAGTGGTATCTAACGATACGACAAGGGGCAACGAGCGTGAGCTGGGACAGAGGAGGTTCCACATCAAAATGAGAAGGCACTTCTTCCCAGTGAGGGTGACAGAGCACTGGAACGAGCTGCCCAGGGGGATTGTGGCGTCTCCTTCTCTGGAGATGTTTAAAACCGGCCTGACCATGTTCCTGTGCAACTTGATGTAGGTGATCCTTCTGTGGCAGGGGGACTGGACTGGATGATCTTTCGAGGTCCCTTCCAATCCCTAATGTTCTGTGATTCTGCGAATCACCCTCTCTAAGGGAAGTCTTCGGTTTAGGGTACATTATCTGTACAAGCAAGCTTGATGTAAACCACATTGGATCAACACATGAAATTATAATCTTGTTGAAATACATTGAAAAGAAAAATACATTTGAGAAATTGCAATGAAAAGTATTTTTAGTTATGAGATGTTGCAATGAAAAATATTCAATATGAGGCACTGCAGTGCTTCTTCATGTTACAGAAGAGTTCCTTTATCTCCAAATCCCCACACCATGTTTAAAATACGTTCTGAATTTTATTTCTTACAGTATTTGATATAAAAAACAAACCAGAAGGTTGCCCTGAAGATAAATGAAACATCTGGTGAAACATGTAATAAGCTGCAGGCTCACATCTGCTACCGAAGTTAGTGTTCCCGCACTCCAGCTACGAGCTCTATGCAAAGCTCTATAAGAATAACTGAGAACAGGGAGGATTATAGGGAACACATTCCTCAATCTAAATTGATATTTCCTCTTCCATCTGAATCAACATTGTGCTTCCACATGTGCACATTAACATCCAGCACTAACCCTCGGTGAAGAACCATTTCCAAACATCAAGTTCTCTCATTTAAAACCTACCCTATTTTTTTATAGCAGTGGGGAGGGGGTTAAGCTGTTGTATGCAGATGCAACCCTTCATGCAGGCACATTCATACACACACACATATATGGACGTAGATCCAGATAAAACATTGTTTTCTCTAGTCTTAGAACACATGCAAACTTACAACAATTTAACTTTGTCACTGCATTGGACAAAACTTATTGTTAAAAACCAAGAGTTGACAGCAAATGGCAGTTACTGCAATGATATCAAAGTGAAACTTCAAGTGTTTCCCAGCAGTAACCGATAAAACTTTAGATATTTTCTAAAGAATAAACTGTGTGAAACTCACACAGTTTCACACTGTTTCCAGAAGTAGATTACTTAATATTTATCTTTTTTTCACCCGTTCCCTCCTAAACTTTCAATTTGTTCCATAAACAACGACAGCAAGATGTTTACACTTAATGCCAACGTAAATGGCTTTGTATCTGTGACATTTTCAAAAAGACCCTTCTGTGCCACTGAGAGTTGAGAAAAAGAGAGATATCTGCACAGCGGGGAAAAAAGTCGCTTACATTTTGCAACAGCTGTGAAAGATCAGTCCTCCAGAGTAACCAAAATCAACGGCAAACCGAGAAGTGTTTAGGAAATAAAATGTTTCCATCACCTCATACTATCACCCACTTCCATTAGTACTGATGAAAGAGAGACTGGGTTTTACACACTGTTATAAATGGTAGGAACATTACTGACAGTGGAAACAGAGCTGGGTCACTAAACAATTTAACATCAAACCTGAGACAAAAATCAGAATAAATACCCTGGTGGGCATTCGGTTAGTTGAACTTAGAAAATGAAGAGGTGATATCCACACCCAAACTGATTTTTCTTGGGTCAGTGTCGAGGTTAGAACTGTTTCATGCCACCACAGGAACACTGCAACTTTTCCACATGAACTGCTGCAGAGACCTCTCTCAGTACAGGGCTCTCTCCTTCCACTTAGCTTTTGCCTCAGCTTGTGTCAGGGGAGGTTCAGATTGGATCTCAGGAAAAAGTTCTTTCCTGAGCGAGTGGTTGGGCATTGGAACAGGCTGCCCAGGGAGGTAGTAGTGTTACCATCCCTGGAAGTGTTTAAAAATCAAGTAGCTACAGCATTTGAGTCCATGGTCTAGGGGTTTGGGAGACGTTGGGGTGGCAGCTGGACTTGATGATCCTGGAGGTCCTTCCCAGCCATGATAATTCTGTGATTCTTTAAGTCTTTATTACTATACTACTCAAAAGCATTTACACATCCTTACTGCAAGACATGAGACAGAAACAGGGAACAAATGAATTGTCAGCTAAAAGAAGCAGAGAGGAAGAACTGGCCACAGAAAACATGCTTAAGTGAGCGGTGTTGCGATATAAATCACATGCAACACCAAGAATCCATCACGCAGAAACAGAATGGCGATACCAAGCAGACCGATTTATTAGGTGTTGATATTGGGCTTGTGTCTTGTTCCTGACACCCTGCACAACGTGCTGAAAGGTTCCAAGAATGAATCAAGGAAGGGACCACCCCAACACAATGAAAACAGAGAGGTGGAGCGGACACTCGGTTTGTTCAGTTTTAAGAAGAAGCAAGAAAGCCCCAATTTCTGTTCCAAATGGCTGTTGCAAACAGTCTGCACCTTGCAATGTGGCTTTGAAGTGCTTGGAAGACAGGTGTGATACAAAAGCTGCTCGTAACTCACATCATGTGTAGGGAAAATAACAAAATCAAAAAACAAGTGACCTAAAGGTTCTTGTGCCATGGATAGCCCTCAGAAAGTTATATCTTAGGGTCTATAAATCATGTGGTGACTCTACCTTGTTTACACACAGCAGTTTGGAGGAATCTTGAGCAAAGTATCACTTAACTACTGAGCTAACCTGCCCTTGTGAGTTCAAATTTAGTCCTTCTCTTAATGAAAAACACAACAGTTCTGCTTTTCTACGTGATTTGACAAGTAAGTCTATGGCTGTGATACTGACCTCGGGCTCAATTCAGAACTACATGTTGTCTGGGTATTTAGCTAAGAGTAACATGAGTCACCTCAATAATGTTCACAGCTCTTAATTGTTTTATGATTAAATAATCCCTCTGAAAGGAAAGATGGGAATAAAAATGATAGTTTCAAGTTACACTCAATCCTTTACCCTAAACTGCTGCTGAAATGAGTGGTCTACTACTCAATCCTCCACTTCCTCCAGCTATGGGAGTTGCATCAACTTGCCAAGCCAACTGTCCAGCAGATCATCCAACTAACCCAACAGCCATGAAATCACTGGTTTCTGTGCAAGGGAGGAGGCAAGAACATGGAGCCGGGGGCAGAGAGTAGCAGTCAGGATCCATGCCATTCCTTGGCTGGTAGAAGAGATGTACTATGAACCTTCAGCTCCTACAATGAACAGTATCAGAAGTAGAAACACTCAACCAATTCTGTTGTTCTAACACATCATTCAAAACTCCTGCCCAACTGAAATAACAACGAAGGGGTGAATTACACGTTACAGCTAATTTACCATTCTTGAAACCATCCAACTCAATTCAATGCACTACTGCACAATGTAAATGCCACTGTTACCTGTGATTTGCTTTGCCTGGGAGTAGGCTCTGCATGACATGCTTGAATTACAAAGTCTAACAGCCACGAGACTACTGCAAGAACACAGTTAAATTAAACACTACCTGCAAAGGCCTCCCAGTAACAACCAGCATTCACTTCAGAAATGACAGTGCAATGGAATGGGCTGTTCTGGTCACACATGCCTTAAGTACAGCTGCAAGTCTTCAGGAGAATCATGAGAAATAAAACAGCATCCCCCAGAACTTACAGAATTTATCAGATAATACAAGTGTCCAGCTTTACTCTGTTGAAAAAAAATTGCTAAATTCAAAGCAAGAGCTGTGCGACATTAACTAGAAACTTTAACTCACTAAAGTTTAGGATGTGAAGTAGGACAAAGAGTGCCCTATGTACAGACACAGCATTCACACAGAATTATTTAAAAGAAAGGACAGAATTCCATGGGAATAAATATTTTTTAAATAAAACCAAACCCAAGCCTTTCAAGAAAATCTGTCAAGGGTAAGCAGCTGCTTTGTCAACTAAAACGGGTATTTTGGGGATAGTGTGTATCATTACATAAAATATCCTAACGATAGAAGAAAGCTCCAAACCAGTTTACAACAGAAAAACATGTAATAGAACTCTGTATTAATACTCAGGGATCTCTTAGCTGCTCAGAGCTGAAATTACTGATTTCTTTTAATATCAAATCATAGGGAAGTCACATTATTGCCAGACAGAGTTACAGGGCTCAGAAACAGTGACAGTTTAAGCCACTCTGCATTCCTCTCCCCATCCCGCAGCACATACCGACCACTCTCCCAGAGCCACAGCTTTGTGGTGCTGTCGGCAGGTCAATAGGATCAAATTATACAGAGGAAATAAGGGAACATGTTGTGTGTGAACACTATGGGCAATTAACAACTACATGAAATATGTTGAGACAGTAACCACCGAGGAAAATGTCTTTGCCTCTGCAGAGCTCCATACAGACACGGTGAATCACAAGGAATATTATTCAAACTCCAAGTGTGAAGTGCAATTTGTGTCAGAGAACACAGGTTTCTATTCAGAAGGCACCTGTGTGATAGCCCAACAATTAAAAGAAATTAAGCAGATGTTGAATTTTGCAACAAACGCAGGAACAAGTTCCTATACTGAATTCCATCTGATTAAATCACAAGAGGAGTTTTCATACAGAACCACAGAATCCATGTTGGGCTGCAAGGGACCTTTAAAGATCACCTACGTCAACCAGCTAAGCTCTCCACGTCCTTTCCAGAAGTGAAATCTTTGAGCATCTGCCTATTGAATGAACTTCAGCAGCTCTCAGGCTTTATGTAACAGCCCCAATCACATTTTCACCATTTCAAATCACCTCTCAATTCCCTCTCTAAATAGGGGAGCTGATAAAAACTAGCTAAAGTATTTTGTTTTTCATTACAGTTGGCCTTTTTCTGAAGTTTCCTTTTTTCTCTTGTTTTTGCAATATTTCAACCAAAATTGTGAAGAAAGGCACTAAAGGGGCAAAAATGCTTATGAAGAGTTGTTCAAAACCAGCTGTGAAACCTTCAGATCATTCCTTGAGGAACCACTCCTATGCCAGGATGCTGAAAAATGCCTGACAAAAGTCTATTAATTTATCAGATCAGGTTGCTAAGTGACACTTCGTAAGTCTCAGAAATCCAAGGAGACCTGACACATGGCTTTACATAGAGAAACAAAGTTAGAGCAACCCCTTTGGACCCACCTTTCTTCTCCAGGTTTTAACTACAACACCATCCAAATGAAGATTGCAGGTAAGAGGAGACTTCCCACACACTTCGGTGGCGAAGGACCCATTTACAACTTCTGAGTCAATTAAAGGCAACTTATGGGAAAATTACTGAATTCCATGAAAAATTTAGTGAGCAGGTTATTAACAACTCTAAAAACCCTTCCAGACACCCAGCATGTAAGAAACAACTCTCATTTGGATGGAGACAGGTCATTAAACTGGATAATAGGAAGGCTGAGATACCTTAAGGACCCAAATAGTTTCAGCATGAGAGGTTTTGCAAGGAAAATCAAAAAAGCACTGGAATAACTTGATGAAAAGCTAGTCCCTTATCCGAAACCGAACGGTGTCACAGTGCAAGCGTGTTTTACCTTCAGCAGCAACTCCTGTCGCTGGTAACACACAAGATATCTTGGCGTATCCTCCTCCACTTGCGTGTTTGACAGTGTAAAGGAAGAGAGGTGGTTCCACACCACTCTGAGAAGGAACTTCTTCCCAGTGAGGGGACAGAGCACGGGAAGGGGCTGCCCAGGGCCAGTGGTGGTCTCCTTCTCCGTAGATGTTTAAAACCTACCTGGCCATGTTCCTGTGTGACTGGATCTAGAGGATCCTGCTGTGTCAGGGGGGTTGGACTGGATGATCTTTTGAGGTCCCTTCCAATCCCTATGTTCTGTGATTCTGTAACACAGTACTGCCTTATAAACTTGCATGGAAAGCTACCCCCTCCCTCAGTAAATGACATTTAACAGGTTAGTTATGTGCTGCTTTAACAATTTATATTTACCATTTGCTGCTGAATTCCTCCCAGTAATCAGTCCTCATTATAGCCAGATTACAGATACTCACCTGCCCAGTCTCAGGTGGACTGTCAAATGAGATCTTCCCTGCCACCAATTTAACTACTGTCTTTGAGCTTCTCCTTCTAGTAAATGAAAAGTGAAGCCCAGAAGACCTTCCTAGATACAAAAAAAACTTGACCTTTGAGATATTGTCAGGTCACAGTCACAAACTACTATCCCACCCTTCCTCCACCTTCTTAAATCACCCCCTTTGATGCTACCCATCAGCACTACCCCATCACTTCCATCACATCTACAGCTACCAAGACACACAAGACTAAAAGTACCAAAACCCTACATGATGCTTTCATGCAAGTTAAGAAAGTTTCCAAAAGGAGTCTGAAAAACATTAGGGTAACTTGTGTTCACACTGTTGAGTGGTGCTAGATTAGGGTCCATTCAATGTCCCCAAATTATCTGAGACTGTTGTATTCTAAAAACCATCCAAACTCTATTTTGCTTCGTCTACAGGGAAGTTACCAGATTGTTCATCACCCTTCATGGAATTTTAAAGGAAATAACTGAAAATCTGCTGTTCGGGATTTTTTTTAAACTATTAGTCATGACTGACTTGTACAAATTACATGGGAAGAAAAAAAGCCTTAGGAGTCATTAATTAATTATGCTTAGAAAAATAACATGTTAAAATATTTCTACAGATCTTACTCTCCCCTCCACCCCCTTTTCCCCTTCAGTATCACAGTAAGAACCACAAGCTTTATTTATTTTGGAACACCACACAAGCCATTTTCCTCTAGCTGGATATAAGATTGTGTACTGCTCTTCTAATAACTGTAAGGCACTCTTTTTTCAGAACAAATTATACAATCTATTAGCAGCTCAGCTGTTTTTCTTTCTTTTTCAACTTCCATGAAGACCATGCAGCTATAGGAATTTACTGACATTTATTTTCTTCTTCCTTCTAAAGAACAAAATTAAATCTTTCTACAAAAAACCCAACAGACAGAGCAGACTTTAAATACCGTGACTCTCGTATCCGCTGAGGTCTTGTTCACCAGTTGGTTTTGCAATGATGTAGTTAAACATCTGGGACAAAATTGTTTTAAATCTGGTGGGGATGGGGAAGTGGAGGGAAGAGCAAAGACACTATGTACATACCCTGTTTCCAGAGAAATTACATTGAAAATCAAGCCTGGCCCCAAACATCAGACTGGCAGTAAGTGTGGCGAGCCAAAAACACACTCCGCCATCTGATGTACCTCATGCAGACTCAGCTAGGAGTCAGGAAAAGATCAGAAACTTCTTTTTAACAGAAAACACAAACCAAAAATAGAAAGAAATCACAAAGTGTTCTCAAACAGATGCCCACAGCTGTATTTTTATTTCATGGTGTTCATGCAAGTGAAGAATTGAACAGATTAGGTGACACAAGGTTAAAGATTACCCTCCTCATCCACAGAGGAGGTTATGATCAATCTAAGGGGAAATGCATTCACTGTGGTCAGGCTCTTAGCAATTGTGTAATGGGGAGCCACAGCAAAACCTCCTAAAAACACTGCACCTCCGTTTCTCACATGACTAAGGGAACACGTATATTAGGTTTCCATACGAAAGTTCTCTCTTTACTGAGGTTAGCAGCAGGAGTTCTTTTAAAGAATTACACATTTCAGTGTCAAAAACTTGCAGGTCCTCCGGGTCTCTTGTGGAGGTAAAATAATCACTGCGCACACAGCTCATCGAGTTTCTCGAATGATGGTTTTATGCATTAAATCAAATTCTTCCATGTTTTTACAGTGTATGAAACAAACTTCATAAAGACTAAAATAGGCAAAAGAGAAACTTTGCTCAAAACATCAGCTCCACCAACACTAAATAACAACTCACACCACAGTAAATACTCCTTCAGGTATAAATTCTCCTCTCTCTTTCCACTTAAGTTAGCCAATTTAATGTCCATATTTCTTCCCATTGTCCCCGCTGCTTAAGCTTCATCTGTTTAAAAATGGAACTTGCACTGAGTAAAGACTAAAGTCAGTTAATTATGATCCTATAAACATAAAGGTAGTGAGCTGTGATCTGCATTTCTCTCTGGCTTGCCAATCCTGCTTTGCTTTTCCATTCACAGCTGGGGACCATAGCTAGCCCATCAGAAATTTTCCCTGATATCCTAGTGAATACAATCTTTTTGCCATGAAAAATTGTAGGTAAATGTCGGCTAGTAGCCCATTCCCTGCTTCAAATTAATAACCTACTTATTAGATTATTCATTGCAGGATTAATTACAGGAACTTAAGCTGTTCAAGCCCCACTATGGAACTGTTTGATCACAACTATTCCTCAGCGGAATGGATTTGTAGTACTAGCTGACTGCTATGATATTAATTATCACAAAATCTTTATCATATAGATATATATTTCATGGCATTAAAATTTATTACTATTAAAAATAAGAACATCTACCCCAACAGTAGTGTGTTTCTTGAACAAAGTATTTATTTATAGAAGTCACTGTATTTATTTATAAAAGTAATTGTATTCATAAAATTACATTTATGTATAAAGTAATTGTATTTATAAAATTGTATCATTTATAAATAGTTATTTTTGTATTAATTTTTATTTACTTTTATATTCTTTATATTTTATAAAATTGTACTTTTATATAAAGTAAAAGCTTATTTTAAATACTTAATTTATAAATTAAATGTATTTATGTTTCAACTGATAAAATGCAATCTTCAAATCAATAGTGAGCAGCAGTAAGATTAATACTGCCTGAACTCTTCTTGGGGGTAAAATCTAATTAACTTGCACTAGAATTATCCAGTGCAGTAAAAACCAAAGGAACAAAAGTCTCCTCCAGGGCTGAATCATTAAATACTAAAAACTTCATTTCCAGCCCACTGTGAAGGGAAACGGCACATAGGTGTTATTTTCTGTAAAGACAATCAAAATCTACC
>VXBP01008005.1:330748-450529 GCA_013400115.1 Rhinopomastus cyanomelas | reverse complement strand
GGGGGGGGGGGGCGGTCGCATCATCATTATCATTATTATGTGAAAGCCTCTGTAGAAGAGATAAAGCAAATAAATCTGTCCCTCAAACAATCCATCCAGGCTTTTAAAAGAAGTCTCTTCATATTTCAGCAGTTTTCTGTATCCTTTAAAATAATTGAGTAAAGCTTTTGGGAGGCCCTACTACTTAGCACGATACCAATTTAAACTAAGCGAACGGCACGTTCTTTTGCCAGGTTTCCAATCAACTTGATGTTCAGACCTGGAACAAAGAATCATCATCCTTTCAGATAATAATTTAATAAAATTGGTGGCATCTGAAGTAGCAATCTTTAACTCAGCATGGTATTTGCAGGCATCAAATTTAATAAAATGACCCCAATAAAAGTTAATCAGAAGTGTTTAAAAGTATTGGCAATAAAACAAGTTTTATAGTCAGCCGGAATCAGTTCTCTTCTGTGTGACAAATTAACTGCGCACTAAGAACCTGCGATGCAGTTTCACCACGGAAAACCACGTCAAGAGAGAAACCCCATATAGCAGCAAATACAGAGAGGAGGAAAAAAAACAACTCCACGTGTTTGCTTTTCTTCAAGATGACCATAACTTGGCTGATTCTACGGCAACAGGTACTAGAGGCACGGCAACAGGAACAATAACTCCTGCTCTTCAATTACATCTTAAACACAGAACAAGTATCACTAAGTACTAGAAGAAAGCAGCCATGATCAGTGATAAGGTTTGCAGGTTTCCCTACAAGATAAATAGGGTTAATTCTGCTCAGCTATGTGTCACACCAGTTTGAATGCCTGACCAGTATGAACCTCTGGAATTTGTGACATAGCTCTCATGACCCTAATTACATTTCCTGGAGTTAGAAGGATGAACTGGTTAACACTACAGGCACTCAATACATTATAGGAATAAAAGCATCATTTTTAAAAAGAACATCAGCTGTATTTAGTTCCAAACCACTCAACTTGCTGAGTTTTTGAATTTAAAGCTGGTAAACTCTCACCCTGGAAAGACTCCACCGCTATTCCCATCACAACAGCCATCCTTGTGCCACCTCAGAAGTTTCTAAAATTGTCTCCTGTACCAAAGACAAGCTCTGTATATCTGCTCCAAAGGAGAGCAGCACAATTATACTTTGCTCAATTTCCTCTCATGGAAGAAGTATTCTAGAGCTTTGCTCTACAGATTGGAAAGGCAGAACAATTCAGTAGTAGGTAAAAAAAAAAGGTAAATAAATTTCGTCTTGAATACGTGACCTCACGACTTACCCTGCAGCATGAGATGCCTTATTGCCTACTAGGAAGCAGAAGAATGAAAAAAATAGGTTATCTTATGAGGCAACAGCAGCTGAAATGAAAGATTAAATCCAACAATCAGTCTTGTCAGATCTGCAGCACCTTAAGGGAAAGTTCCCATTATTTCTAATTCTTCTCCAAAGCCAAGGTCTAAAACACAGTGGTGTTTTGCTTATTGTACTCTTGGCTAATAGTACTTTCCTTTCACCACCTCTCCCTGTCCTGTGCCTTAAAACCAGAAGCAACCCAGTACTAACAACAGGTACATGTAATAAAAATCTCAGTTCATTAAGTGGGGCGGGGTGTGGATACGGTGCAGTTTCTTCAAACCAGAACAGAAATTGCCCTAGCTCCAAAGAAAATGAGAAGTGCTTTTCTATCTTCAGAATCACTCCTCTCAGTCACCTTTGTGGAGACAGATTTTTACATATCCTACTATGAAATACACAGCTTACAATACTGTTTCCTTGACAGATAAATTTAATTTCATATTCTAAACACCTCTTCAGCAAAACATGCCGCGTATCCATTTCTGGTGCACAGTACCTTCTGCTTACTCCTATCTAGCAACAGAGACAAGCAGGGATTTTATACAGATGAGGTTAAAACAATTTAAAAGGTAATTTATACCTAGCGTGAAAAAAAGGTCAATTAGGAATAAACGAACTGTGAAAGTTTTTAGACACCAAGAGGCTTGTTCACACACTCAAACAGAAATGCAGTTTTATTTAATGCTTGGAAGTTCTATCAGAGACGAAGCCATACCCTTAACATCACTAGCAGCTCACCTAGTACTGCTTCACCAGCAAACACCAGTGCGTGGGGACTCGGCCGCTATGGATTACTGGTTTACCATTCCTCTAAGTGAAACAAGCAACAGGGAACACTGGGGGAAGCTTTAAGGCAGCGCATTGCGGAAGAACTCAAAGTACCTCAGTTGATTCTATGCTCTTCAGTGTGCAGAAAAGACAGGCAAGTTGTCATGCTTGAAACTCATGGTTAAAAGAGACTTTCCAACAAATGCCTATGAGTCCCATCTGTAAGACCACAGTTAAAGGGACTAAAGGAGGAAAGAAAGAAAACAAATATGGCACTGGAAATGAACCCACACTACTGAAGAGCTGGAGAAGCAAGAGAGAGCAAGAATCAGTTATTGCCTTTTGTTTAGGGAAATCAAGTGCTGTGAAGCTAGACATACCAAAATTAGCATGAGACCAACCTCATACGTTTCTCCCACAACTATCCAGGCATCCCAAAGAAGTAACTTAAATTCTTCTTCAACTGTAAACTAGCAATAATTTACCTCACAGAGAGCTTATGAGGTAATTAACTGATCATAAAGCGTGCCAAGATCCTCAAATGAAAGGTGCTATGCAAGTGCAGGGTATTAATCTCACACTCTAGGTACAAATCATTCTCTTATCCCACCTTCTACCTGGTGTTGGCAGCTTTACAGCCATTTAAACTCTCTACTACATGCATTGGCTGGGTTCCCCGGCGCAGACATCTTAGACACAGGGCACTTTTGTGGTTCAGCTACCTACACTTTCCTGCATAAAACAAGGCATCTGGTTCAAGACATCTGCAGCTTCAGGTAGACTGCCCCAGCACAGAGTCCGTGAGCTGCATACAGACATCAGGCACAGAGACAAGTTCTTGGCTGCAGCTCTAGAAGATCCATAAAACTTCTACCAGTGCTGTGTAACAGATAAGCTGCATAAAAGCTGCAGTGGAGAAGGAGCCCCAAGAGCACCAGGCATGTTTCGAAGTTTAACTTTCAATTCAGAGTGTGGGTTAGTTCTACAACCAGGGAGAACGCTTCCCTCATCATTAGAACACTTCACTCTACATACAGTTATCATCACAGAGGAAGATTTCCTTCAAAATTCATGGAACAGTCTGAAACGTGAAGCAGGGAAATTCACAGGAAAAAAAAAGCCTGTAAATGCTGGAAAAGTCACAATTTTTATTCCCCAGTTAAAGGGAGCCAGCAGAGGCAATAAAAAGGATGTTGCAGCATAGAGATGGTGATTTTATCACTCTGGTTTGCAGGTCAGAAGATCAAGTAGAGAAAAGGCTCCAAAGCAGGAAGTGCAGGGGGAAAAGAGCCACAAGAGCAGATCTGCTCTGTGTTAACAGGACATACTGGGGGAAGGAAAGAGAAATACCAAGGAGAGAGATGAAAGCTGTCTTAAATCAAGTTACTCAGATGCCATCATCTGGGTGGGACACAGGAGCAACTTAGAAAAGAGGTGACAATAAAAGTTCATTTACCATAAAGCAATGTTCTGTACACAAAGACAGAAGAATAAACAAAACGCTGTCGATAGTTCAAGAAAAGGCAGACCAAGCAAGGTTGCGGATGAGATGGAAGAGCAGCATCGTGTTCCCCACACTTGGGGTCTGCACGTGTGCAGGACGCAATGTCAACAAAGCCAGTTGGGAAGGCAGCCTGATGAGACACTTAGGAAGGAAACGCAGGACAAACCAGAATGGTGATCAAAGGGGCACCACACCAGCTACATCCACTTTTAATGCCGCATTTGCTATGGCTTTGAGTTATGATTTACTAGTATAAACAAAGTTTTTTCCTCCCCCCTGCCTTCCAGCAGCTCAGAAGTGCTTTGCAGCTCCCCAGGCCCAAAACCAAGGTCCCTTTCCATTCTTTTCTTCCAACTCTCTTCTGAGCAATTTTCCCTTCTCACAGAGCCAACAGCAATAGTGTTTTATAGAGGTTCAGTGCACGATACACCTTTCTGCTCCACGCTGACAGAGAGCGGCAAACAGATACCTTCACACAAATCCAGACTGCAGAAGAGAAGTATTCTGGGAAGAAAAATACCAAGAGCAATTTGAAAGGTTTCATACTCTTTAAATTAAAGGACTGCTGAAGTGTTTAAAAACACCTGATCAATTATGTTGTCCGTGTCATGATACATTAATTCTATTCCTACCTAATAAAAACGGGGGTCTTTGGTAGCTCGTCAAGAGTTTGAAAGAATTTATAGACAAACTAAATGTAATTATAGTAATAAATTTGGTGAAAGCTTTGGCTATTCAGCCACAACAACCATTCTCTTAATATTTGTAGCCATTTCTTGATAAAATTGGAATGGTGATCTTGGTTTTACTGAGATAGGACGGTGGTCTTTTGTGAGAGTGGAAGTTTTATTATTTTACTATTATATACTATAAATATTATCTTCTCTATATATACTACATGTATTATATATTATGCTAAAAGTTACATATTATATATACTATAATATATATGTATACACTATATGTAGCATATATTCTACCATATATGCTATATTTGTACTACTATTATACATATACACACACTATAGTGTATATATAGCATGTATACACTACCATTACTACACTACTGTAATATCTACTACTACTACCATATATTACATACTGTATTATATACTCTAAATTACCATAACCATCTCCTATAATTTTCAAAAACATAAGGTTGTGCCTTTACTTGAACCCCCACAAGATATTAAAAGGCAATGAAAACAAGAAAGTCCATCCAAGCTAAAGGCCCAGAATTTAGCAGACCACTTCCCAACAGCAGCTTCCACCAAAGTAATAGTAAACTACACCACTGTTTTTATCCAAAGTTTACAATAAACAAACCATTCGATCAATTTCCATACTTAAACAGACCCCTCTGGCAGGAAGATTGGAAGTTGACACAGAAAAATTAATTAAAAATGTAGCTTAATAATTAAAACCTTATTTGTTTTGAAGGCATGATGTGGATTAATTGAATGGTTCCCTTCAGTAGATTCAGTGAACATTACAGCTCACCTTCAGATTGTTAAAAAAGGGTGAATAGGGAAAGTCTGATGAGGAGAGGCTGAGGGAGCAGGGAGTGTTTAGCATGGAGAAGAGAAGAATCACAGGGGACCTTCTACTTGAAGGGAGGTTGTAGTCAGGTGGGAGTCAGGCTTTTCTCCCTGGCAACCAGCATCAGGACAAGAGGGCAGAGCCTGAAACTGCCAGGAGAGAGTTAGGTTAGATGTTAGGAAGCCCTTCCTCCTGGAAAGGGTGATCAGACCCTGGAATGGACTGCCCAGGGCAGTGGTGGAGTCCCTATCCCTGGAAGCGTTTAAGAACAGACTAGCTGTGGCACTTTGTGCCATGGTTGTGGTGATTTTAGGTGATGGCTGGGCTTGAGATGATCTTAAGAGGTCTATTCCAGCCTCAATAATTTGGTGATTCTGTACAAAATTTATCAAGAAAAAAAATCAGATTTTACAGGAAATAACTAAAAGGAAACTCTCTCTTTTGTATGTTACCTGGAAACAGAAAGAGAAGCCAAAGCCAACTGTTTAAAAATGTGGAGAACTCGCCCTATTTAATACCCCCCCAATAATCCTTCCAAATGATATGCTCTCATTTTGTAACAGAGTGAGTTTAAAAGACATTTGGACATTCCACTGTTTACCACACTCACTACTTTCCTCTGCATCAAGAGGGGGAAAAAACTGCAATGCATACAACTGAATAAAATGCCAGATAATGAAAAATAAAACTTCACATTTCTTCTTTGTACTGCAATACGTTTGACATGTTTTCACACAACCTCCAGTTTCCCTTTTCATAACCCTCATCAAATCAAAGCACCTTCACTCCAATCCCTGCACAAACGAAGACTTCCACAAACAGGAAGGTGTATGGTTTATGACCAAACCAGTACAGATGTTCAAACGGGTAGATTTTAGTAATTTAAGAGACTCTTTCAAGTTCAGAGCGAACAAGAACCATAGGAACGAAGCTAGAAGACATTTGAAGACCACTTCCTCCCATCATACACCGTTTGTAAGGAATGTCTGGCTAACATATCCTTCAATCCTTTAAAACCTCCCCAGACTTTCCCTCAACCTGAAGTAGTGTCCTGCTGCCTTTTTAGGGTGTTTCTCCCCATAGAATCACAGAGTGGCCAGAGCTGGAAGGGACCTTAAAGACCATCCAGTTCCAATCCCCCTGCACAGTCAGGGACACCTTCACTAGAGCAGGTTACTCAGAGCCCCAGACAACCTGGCACTGAACTGCCAGGGATGGGGCAACTACAACTGCCTTGGGCAACCTGTTCCAGCAACTCATCTCCCTCACAGAAAAGAATTTGTTCCTCATGTCCAATCTCAATCTCCCCTCTTCAAGTCTGGAACCCTTTCCCTTTGTCCTCTCGCTACCACCTGCGTCAAAAGTCCTCCCCTAGCTTTCTTGTAGCTCCCTTCAGAGACTGGAAAGCTGCTCAAAGGCCACCTGGGAGCCTCCTCTTCTCCAGGCTGAACAACCCCAACTTGCTCAGCCTGTCCTCACAGGGGAGGTGCTCCTGCCCTCTGATGATTTCAGTTGCTCTCCTCTGGACACCTTTCAGGACCTCTGTGTCCTTCTGACGCTGGGGACTCCAGAACTGGACACAGTACTCCAGGCGGGGTCTCACTCATAACCCACCTCAACAGAAGTTCACGGTACTGCTGCTTCTGAAGCAGTCTTGGATACAGGAGAAATCACTTCTCTTTTGCAGAAACCTTTTTCTTGACAGAGACTTAACCAAATACCCCTTTACCCTGTCTAGTCTGAAGAACCCAAAACCACAGAGAAACAAAGAAAATCCCAATTCATAGTTGTTGTCATCATTATTAAGCACTAGCTCTTGCTCTTATATACCTGTAAGGTGAGGGGTTCGTGTTCAGTACCAGATAAACTTGCTAGTATTGTTATGTTTAAGGTTCCATGACCAAACCAAACACACAGATGGTATTGAACAGGCAGCTGACCAGAGCTGTGCCAACCAGCAAAGCCTTAAAAAGTTACAGCCTACCCACTTTGTATAGAGCAAAGGTTTCATTTCATATCTGCAAAAAGGCATTAAAGTTTTATTAAAATAAAAAAATACAGATATTTCCCATATTTAAGATGGATCAGATGTTATTAATTTATCAGCAAGAATGAGGCGGTTCAGAGGACAAACCTAAACGTTCCTTATACGGTGTTGCAGAGCCACTTACACGTGTGAAGGGAACACAAAGGAAAATCTAAAGGAGCTCATCTCCATCATGCACAGGGCAGTGCTGGGGACCCAAAGCTGGATCCAAACCCAACCAGAGCTGTCCATGCAGCCTACAGCTGTGCGTACTCTTGACAATCTGTGACACCGGGTCCTAAGGGACAGGACTGCAGTGTGCCAACATGTACCTGGGTTCTTACTGATGTCCTCACAGATCCCTCCCCCTGAGATGGCAGTGCAGCACTCCACGTGGACCTCTGTGTCTGCTCCCCACAAGCACAAGGCATCTCCGGCGCTTCCCATGCCATGAGGCAGATGTGTCCCACATCCACCGAGAACCACCTACTGGCCACCTTTTAGATGAAAGGTATCAATTACCAGGTGCTAGTCTTCCAAGGCTGAGAACCTGAATTAGCAGCTCTCCCATCTCCATTTCTGATTTGAGTAGAGCCTCCAGTTTTGCAATCCCTCTTTGTACTGCATCAGATTAAAATCTAAATCACAGCAATGACAAGGAACATTGACACGATACACAGACGACTCTTTAAACAAAGTAGTGATCAAAGGCATCGAGCAGCCTAATCAAACCCCGGTGACACTGCCTTATCCCCTGCCACACTCGTTACTTGAAGCAGCCTGTTTCATAGATTCCCAGGTGTCAACAACACGAGGTTTGCTGCCAGTTCATTCCGTTCTGGCTCTGCTTATGCATCTGGGGCCTTTTGATAAGAAAGTTTAATTTAAAAAAAGAAGTTCATAAGTACTTATTTTACAGAGTCAGGCTTTTTGCCCCAGCTGGCAAAACCGCAGAAGGCAGCGTGGCTTTGTGTTAGTCACCGTCTACACAGAGCTCAGCTAATTACAAAGGAGATACCAAATGGCTTCTGTTTGCCATCATTTTCTGTGGGCCTGCATGTTTGTCCTGTCAAGTTAAAACCATTTAATGGTTCACATTTCAAGTGACTCAATCTGCAAGTTTCAATTAAAATCATCAGCAATACTTTTTACTGCTTTCAAAAGTCTTCACCTTTAAAAGCAGTACAAGCTCGGGCAGCAAACAGACCAAAAAAAAAAAATGATCCAACATCCATTCTTCATTTGAACTTTGTGCTTTGTGCACCTAAATGCAGCAGTTTTTCACTTGCTAGTGGCTCAGAAGATTCAGTTAAATGTTAAAGATTTACATCTTATCATTAAAAATTATCAAATTGTTCATGTTTATTTTTATTCTTAAATTTATTCTTAAATTCATTATTAAACTCATTCTTAAATTTACTGTCAAAATTTTATTATTAAAAGATTTTATTATTAAGATATTATTATTAAAATATTGGTTTTTAAAAGTGAAACCAAAGAGCTCAAGTTTCTACTTTGGAGAATGGAGAGACTTTTTGCTTTTAATTCTACACCAGTGCATCAAAGCAGAACTTTACGAGCATCTGTCATCTCTCGCCCTGCTGTTCAGTATTTCAAGCAGCGTCTTGCTTTCCCTCCACACTCCAAACACATCTTATATCTGACCCATTATTTCTATTTCTTTTCAAACAAAACAGCTGATACCTTTTTTTTTTCCTGGATGAAAACCAGGTTTAGAAATCTCATCTTTTAAAAGATGTTATGGCATTTAGCCTCCCAAAGCCCCATTTGCCTCTCAATTATAGCTGAAAATTCCCTTTCCAAACCAGCCAGGTGGAGATGCCAATATCCCACTGAAAGCCATGAAGCCCTGGACACCTAAACTCCTGTGCGGCTTCTCAAGTGTTTGAGCAAGTATGTGTTTGTCCAATGTTTGGGATCCCCAGTGCCAGCTCAAGCCTCTGGGCATATGCACAGTAAAGCCCAAATCACGGTTCACTTCCTGCTTTGGGAGCTGCAGGGTGGAAGCACTAACTTTGGTCCAATTTACATCTAAACACTACTTACTCCTAACTCCTCACCCTGTCTCCTCAGGACTCCTCTGATCTTCAGCACTTGCTGCCTACTGGAAATCAGCACTGCATGCCTCCATTCTACCTTCTCCAAGTTGATCAATCCAAATCAATCGATCTTCTCAGCTAAGCCCCACTGATTTTTGTCATTGTACTATTTGAACAAACACATCACAAAAAAAAAAACAACCAAAAAAACCTCCTCAACATTTCTAAGGAAACATTTCATTCATGTTTTATTTGTTTTGAAGGTTTTTTGGCCATGTGTGGTCTAATTCCTGAACACTTGGCGCCACGACCTTGTCTGCCTTGTACACGAGGAGAGCTTAGTAACCAGAGAGCAAAACATCAAGATGAGAAAATCCTCTTCAGGAGAATTAAATCAAACTTAAAAATTATACAAATCCTGACCTTGTAGCTACAGATACTCCTTGAAGGACTCAGGAATATGTTTTTCAACCAGAAGAACCACTAGGCTCCAGGGAAGAAGACCTTCATAATTTCCTGAGTAACAAAGCGCTCCATTTTTACCAGAGCTTGTTGTTGAACTGTGTAAGAAAGGGCTGTGGAGCCTCAGTGTGTACCAGGAGTGGCACCCAGTGTCCAAACAGCATCCTTACAACAGCATCTTCAGTTCCCTTCTCCAACTGTCTCCCCTCATTCCTTTCTCCCAGGCTGCAGCCACAGAAAATCAGCAGCTCTGTACTCAAACAGAACATTCATAAAGTGTATTTTCAGTAAAAGCCGTTTGTATGAAGCTTTTGTCAAACTGTTTTAATCAACAGTGCCTAGATCAATCACATTTTCAACTATTCCATGCGGAGAACAATTATCAAATCCAATAGAATACTTCAATTAAGCCATACAGCTACAGATTGAAACTCTGAATGAAATCAACATTTGCACAGGCTATGGTCTTTCAACTGTACTCAACAACTGACTCAAAAGTCACAATCTGATTTATTCCTGATCACTGCTAAGCTTTAGTAGCCCAAACCAGTTCTTCTAGACATGCTTTGTTAGAGTAGAACTAAAAATTGCTTGAAAAATTAGCAAAAAACCAAAAACAAGCCTATTTTCCTGTTTTGCAGCTACATGGAGTTTTAAAGATCATCTGTTGTGCTTGTCAGAAACAACAGAGCTAAAACAAGTAACAACTGTAGCAAATAGTCCTTCTGTCTCCTTCGCAAACTGATCGGATGGATAAGATTCAGGTTTAAATCAGTATCAACACCTGGAGAAAACTCTAAAGAAACCTTCCCCCAACCCTCTTTGGCTTTTTTTTTTTCCATTCCCTTCACTATCACAAACAGTTCAGACTTGCATAAACTGGGTTAAGACTGAACATTTAATGATTAGAGCAATTATCCTGAAGTATCAAACAGCTCTTTCACTACCAACAGGTAAGAACTGAGTGCAGAGCAATACAAGCTGCTAACAAAACACAACAACAAAACATCCTGTGAGGGAAAACAACCCTATTTCCACCTATGTGTGGAAGTCAAACTGCAAATACCCATTTCAGTAGTTTTGCCAGACGTCAGCTGGTCAGGTTTCCAGCTTCACCAATTTCAAAGCCCATCACAGCCTTCTCTCCCTCAAACCATGAAGCCTGGTGGTGTCCATTTCTCTTATGATCTGCCTCACATGCTGAAGGAACACCGCATGCACACATCTCCTGAGGAGTCAAACACCTTACAGCCAAGGGCAACTCTGAGTTCGTGAGAACAGAAAAGATTAGATCAGTTACACCGCAGGTATCTCAGAACCTACTTTTCTTTCACAATTAAAGGCATGAAACAGACACAACTGAACAGTTTACGGAGAACACTGCAGCCCTGATAGGAGAACCCTCAAATCCTGATTCATACTGTAAGAGATCACACCAAACTAAGATGTATATGTATAAATATAGACAGAGACCCGTGCATAAATGTATTTTTAGCTATACATTCACACACACGTATGGAATAACACGTTCAAATCCTGCTGAGTTACTTCCCCGCTACGATGCATTTTGTTTCAGCGCGACTTCCACTTGCAAAAACATCCCCACACTGCACTGCACAGCAAACAGATCTCTGTTAGGTGCCTAATATGGCCAGGGAAACCATTTTGATTATTCTTTGCCCGCTTATGCATTGTCCTACAAAACAATAAGATAGAACAGCAAGAAACTAGCAATTAGGAGAGTCTGGATGCACATTGGGAATCACTAAATCCCATACCAGCCAAGTCAGGAACAATATGACTGATGAATAGGCCATATTATATTGGGATTGTTAGCAAGTGTTAAAAAATTATCCTTAGCAGATGTCCCTTACGACCTAAATATATTTTACAAAGAACAAGCCCGTCTTGTTTGCTAAAAAAAGTTGCAAGGAATCTTTCCCTGTCTATTATTGACTAGAACTCTGCAGTGCTGCGTGGTGGCTAGAAAAAAAATAGGTGCATCACGGATTTATCACAGTAAACCTACAAAAATGTATTTCACCGCAGAGTAAACAATCTATTTTAATGTGTATTTTTCTACTGCATGAATTTACGCTGAACTGAAGCATGTAATCCAATAAAAGAAATCAAACTGTGTATTCAGCAAACAGTGAAACAAAAGGCAAGCTGCACACTACAGCAACTTCTCAAGCAACACAACAAAGCAAAATATAATCGCTCTCTTCAAGTTAGATGAGGGAAAACAACCTTAACTGCCATAAATACATTTTGTAGATGCAGTTGATAAGGAATTAGAGAAATTTAAGCTATTATGCACACGCTGCTCATCTTAGCAGACATTTCAAGTTTTTATTTCCTTCAATTCTGCTGGTTTTCAGCTTCTATGCAGTGGTTTAACACACTGCAGCACAACACAGGGTTTGAGCCCTCTGTTTCTCCAGATATTTTTTACTGACTATATATTAATTGTAGATAAAGGAATATAAAATATAAATCTAAGCTTTAAAAACCACTGACATTTTTCTATCAAAGACTAGTATTTTTCTAGAAAATTTTTCAAGTATGGTAATATTTGCAAATCACTTTCATATTGCCTTTAATTCCATTGCTGCTCTAGCAAAATAGATTTCAAGTCTGTTTCTCACCTATTCAACTTGGTATCTAACACTGGACCCTGGTCCGGTAACGCATCTCTGTCTTCCCATCAATAACATAAACACTATAAACAAAAAAGGGGCACAACTTGGGTCTCGTGTGTTCTATACCTCATGCCTATGTATAATTTTATTCCAAAAGAGAACTCTGCTATGGAATTTTTCCAGATTATGCAGTGGAGAAACTCATAAAACACCCTGGAATGAGAAAGAAAACACAACAGTGTTTTTATTAATTGAGTACTCCCATTTATTTCCATTTCTATTATTTTCTAATGAGATCTATGTATTTGAATGATTGTTAAGTAGAACTGTAGGCATTTCCTTCATACTGACGCTCAGATAAAAATATTAGCACAGGGGATTTGTTCATTTTTGCCATTGTTTTCTTCAGCTCCCTCAAGTTTATTGCAGCATTCTTTGGGGAAGGAAAATGCTAAATACTTGGGAATAACCAAGAAAGAAAAGGAGGGGGAATGGAAAAGGGTAGTTAGAAGGTGTTAAAAGGACATTCTCTTCCTCTTGGTGCAGTCAAACTGGGAGACACATTACCAAAACAGAGTTAAAACACCTGGGCAAAGCTACAGGGGAGCACTGGGCCTGTAAGCAGTCTCTTAAGAGAGAGGAGAGACCAGGCAGCCCGATAGAAATGCCCACTCCTGGGGCACAGCACTGAAGAACCACAATGATTAAAAAGGAAGTTTTTAGTAGCGTGGACACCACTACATTTAGAAGTCTGGGCTTCCTTTTAGAGGCAGCCTGAAAGTACTGTTTTCCTTACTTTTAGGCACCCAGGGCAGCACCCACCTCAGTTGGGTAAGATGAATGCAGAATCTCCCTACCACAATGTCTGCGGTATATGCCAGCAACTGCCTGAAGAACACAGCCACCTTAAAATACAGATAGTTATGCCCAGACTTTTTTTCCCCAAGCAGCACAGCAAAATTCAAATGCTTAGTAAAAACTAGAGAACATCTGGAAAAAAAACTGGAAATAAAGAAGGCAGTGACTTCAGCCTTTGCCATATGTTCACAGCAATATAATTTCACAAACTCATCTGTAGGAGAACAGCTAAAATAACTACTCCAGAGTCTCTGCTTTTCATAGGAGCTAGCACGTTATATATTGTTTACCATAGTATTTCCACAAGTTAATTAGGAAACACAAACTCAAGGTTTGTGCGATGTAAAGGGAGAGATGTATGTTCCTATCTCACAGTTACCGTATGTTCCCCAAAACTGAACAAACAATGCATTAAGTGAATTATAAAAATTAAATAGCCTTCTGATTCTTTGGAACTCCAAAATTACTTTAAAAACTTGTTGAGTGGTCAGGGTAAATAACCCGCACATTTCCTCTCCTTTAATAAACAATAAGCTGAAGGTTTAATGTTTACAAATCACTATTACAAACTGCAATACAGGCACAAAATTCAGACTGATGTCTGAAATCAAAGAGCAGATATTAAACATCTCAATTAAACATCTCAATGAACTTCTATTATTTAATTGTTTATGCTCTTCTGTGCACTTACATCTTTAGTCAAAGCTGAGCTCATTATATTAGCAAGAAAAATCAAGTTCCAACTAGCTCATTTGTAATATTTTACCTAAATTGCAGGTACAAGAAATTGGGTTTTCACATCGCTGATTACATCAAAATTAAGGAGTTTCTACAAGTGTTATAAAACCCGATGAAAAATCCATGTGGCAAACTAACTCATCATATACCACGGTCAGAAATAAAGAACACAGCTAAGACAGAATAATGCAAACCTCTCCAGTAAACAGCTTCTGGCTTCAAGTTCAAAACTTGCATCTAGTGAAATGGTGAAATGCAAAACTGAACTGGACACAGTCTTCCAGTTTATTCTCTCGCTGCTAAAATGGAGGTACAAGCAGCAAACTACCTATTGCTTAAAATAGAGGCTTATCTGGCTTCATTTTTAGGAGTACTAAAGAATAATAATAAGTAATAATAACAAAATTATTCTTAATAATATTATTATTAATGCTATTTTTTCAGTAAAGTTCAATGTGAAAGTTTATTAGACATGAAATAATAACCTTTGCCAGCATGCTTATTAAAAGAATAAAACCCAAACTATGAATGAATTTATCAGCATTTAGATAGCCCTAAATACTTCATGTTTACCTCGAGGAAAGATGCTATGAACTACCTTTTTTCTTAAGAAAAAACAAGACAGTACAACATTTCTGCATTTATAAGCAAATTACACTACCTAAAATGTTTAATAGAACTGGATTTAAATAAAACTTTAATCTGCCTGGTGCTTTAAACAGCAAAAATATCCCTTTTTTTTTTAATTAAAAATTAGATGCTGAACAAAAAGGTTTAGCCACCACTTTAAAGCGCTGCCTCTACAGCAAAAAGCAACCTGAAAATCGACTACTGTAATGCAATATTTCCAGGCATTTAATGCAACGCTATCAGAAAAGGAGTTGTTCATAGGAATTGTTTTGGTCTGCCCAGTCCGAGAGCACCATTTAAAAAAGCCAAGCAGGTCCATCACAAGTGCTATCTCCTCTTTCTTAGTTACATGGTGAAACTGGCATCTGCAAAACAAGAAAAGCTCCTGCTCTGCTTTTCAGATACACCACGCACACAGTCTCCGAATCAAACTCTGCAAACCTACACCAGCTCCTGAGAACACGCAGCACGTTTAGGCTGACTGGAGAGATGACAAAGCCATGGAGCTTTAAGTACATCACTGCACTTAAACATATTTTCAGAATGTATTTCTATCAAACGTTATATGAACCTTATCAGATGAAAATAACTTTTATCCCTCTGGCGCCTGCAAGCTCCAGTTTGCTGGCTGAGAGAGCAGTCCAGCCTGAAGCTGGTGTGCTGGGTGCGAGCGCCCTCTAATGGGGGCTGTCCCACTGTTTCCAGTCCATAGCCTCGGAATGGGGATGAGGGCACTGATGGGAACTCTTCACACTCCTCCATTGTGTTTAAAACAGCAAGGAAATAAAATAGTAAGAGAATTAAAAGCACATTATCTTAGGGCTTTGTTATAAAAACACAATTTGGAGTACAAGGCCACAGATCTGCACGGTCAACGCTGTTTAGATTGCGTCCTGAAAAAGCAGTCTATTACCTCAATTTCTTCTTTGCTCAATAAAGAGCAAAATCCTCCAGCAGAGATAAACGTGCACCGTATGAAAAGTCCCACAAAACACTTAAGATGCTGCATGGCTTCTACTCAACTGAACCATCAGGGTTCTGACAAGTGGGTCAATATCAGGAAAGGAAACAAACCCAGAGCTCACACTAGTGACAGGTATTATGAAACTCCAGGGTCGTTGGCAGCCATAATAACCAAACAGTATATTCCACTAGCAGTCGGGCTAACCCACCACACACAAAAGGAAATGTAGACAAGACTATTTTGAACGTTTATCAACCCACCATCCAGCCTTTCTCATAATCATCTAAATTCCTTGGATAAATTAATCCTTACCAAGTCTACAGATTATTTCCTGAATTCTTTATACCTAAACAATGAAATTCAATATCCTTTTTGCACAGAGCACAAAGTGAATCTTCAAAGGATTAAACTCAACACATAGCTTTGAGACATGATTTATAGTCGAGTAACACATTTATTTCTTAGCAAGGAAACAAACCTCTTGCATTAGACCTTTTCCTTAACTGAAAGCAAAACTGCTCAGACAACAGATTGGAAGGGCCCTAAAGTTAAAGTAATTCACAGAAAATTACCTCCCAGAGACAAGCTGAGGTGCTGCACCATTTCACTGGAGTGGCTAAGTGGCTTAGAGCACAAACCTGATTTTCCCTATAAAAGAGTTGAAATCCATCAGTGGAAGACAGAGGGGGCCATGCACAGGAATAGAGGTTGTGCATGTAGATATCTGAAAGTATCAACTTAAGATTAAAGATCTGTGATTTGAGAAATAAATTCAGCATCTACACAGAATCACAGAATGATTGAGGCTGGAAGAGACCTCTGAGCTCATCCAGCCCAGCCCAGGACCTAACATCACCGCAGTGGCCAGACCAGGGCACTAAGGGCCACAGCCAGGCTGTCATTCAGCACCTCCAGGGACTGGGATTCTGCCACTGCCCTGGGCAGTCCATTGCAGGCTCTGATCACCCTTTCCACAAGGAAGGGCTTTCTAACCTCCAACCAAACCCTCCCCTGACAGCTTCAGACCCTGCCCTCTCATCCTGGCACGGGTTACTGAGAGAAGACCTCAAACCCCACCTGACTACAGTCTCCCTTCAGGCAGTTGTAGAGAGGAAGAAGGTCCCCCAAGTGTCCTCCAGGCTAAACACCCCCAGCAACCTCAGCCTCTCCCCATCAGACTTTCCCTCCAGTCTCTTCCCCAGCTCCTCGGAACCCGCTCCAGCTCCTCAATCTCTTTTTTGAAGTGTGGGGCCCAGCACTACCCTCAGTACTCAAGGGGAGGCCTACAAGGATTTAAAGTGCCCTGATAATCAGGAAAGAGTTATCAGAAAAGCAAACTTCTGACCAAACATCCAGAGAACAGCCCCAAAACATCAAACACTGGTGTCAAAGCGTCTTTTGCTGCAGACTCAACAACAGACCCCTGTCCTGCAATTTTCCTCCATTACCTCACACAACATCAACTAAACTTTACCTACAGATTTCTAGAGAGCTGGGTTGAACACTCCCACCACGACAACCCCCCCAAAAAAAACCCAGCTCATGCTGCAGCAGGCCGATGTAAGTGTTTAAGACTTCCCAGACAGCAAAATCTTACCCAAAACGTTAGACTTCGTAAGGAGAACTGTAGGAAGATGACACTGCAGGAGAAACTTCCCAAGACGAAAACCACCGCAGATTCAGAAAAGGTAGACAAGCTTCCCAGAGGTGTCTTAAGAATTGTGTGAAGCTAAAAAAAACCTGTCTGTAAAGTCTCATTCAATCTGTATTCAAGCTTTCTTGCATCAAAAGAACAAGTTTGGGTTGTTTGGGGTTTTTTAACTAAAAGTAAAAATTCATTTTAAAAGAAATCTGTTTCAGCTAATAGTCAAAAATGTAGGATTGCCTCAGGATTGACAGCAAGAGACAAAACAACATGGCTAAGCACTGATGAAGGAATGGCTGTTGCTACCAATAGTGATGGCTGGGAGACCACAATGCAAACAAGTGATTTTTAGGTGATCCATTCAAAGAATTACAGAAGATTAGGGATTGGAAGGGACCTCAAAATACCATCTAGTGAAACCCCCTGCCACTGAAGGATTCCCTAGATCAAGTCACACAGGAACATGCCCAGGCAGGTTTTAAATGTCTCCAGAGGAGACTCCACAAACACCCTGGGCATCCCCTTCCAGGGCTCTGCCACCCTCACCAGGAAGAAGTTCCTTCTCACACTGATGTGGAATCC
Source organism: Rhinopomastus cyanomelas (assembly GCA_013400115.1). Taxonomy (NCBI): domain Eukaryota; kingdom Metazoa; phylum Chordata; class Aves; order Bucerotiformes; family Rhinopomastidae; genus Rhinopomastus; species Rhinopomastus cyanomelas. Next base: position 432,754 of record VXBP01008005.1, on the reverse strand, counting down.
CTTCTGTTCCAGCTCACACCCATTGCCCCTTGTCCTATCATTGGGTGCCCCTGAGCAGAGCCTGGCTCCATCCTCCTGACACCCACCCTTTCCATATTTATCAACATTAATGAGTTTACCCCTCAGTCTTTTCCAACCTACAGAAACTAAGCTCCCTCAGCCTTACCTCTTCAGTTTGATGCTCCACTCCATTCACCATCTTTGTGGCTCTGTGCTGGACTCTCTCCAGCAGTTCTGTGTCCTTCAGGAACTGAGTGGCCAAGAAATGGACACAATACTCCAAATGTGGTCTCACTAGGGCAGAGTAGTGGGGGCGAAGAACCTCTCTCAATCTGCTAACAAACCGCTTTCTGATCCACCCCAGGATGCCACTGGCCTTTTTGGCCACGAGGGTACATTGCTGGCTCATGGTCATCCTGCTGTCCACCAGGACCCGCAGGGCCCATTCTTTGCTCTCCAACAGGTCAGTCCCCGACCTATACAGGTACCTGGGCTTGTTCTTGCCCAGATGCCAGACTCCATACTGCCCTCGTTATAGTTCTTTCAATTTCTCCCTGCCCAGCTCTCCATTGTGGGTGACTGAAGTGCTGAGACCCTTCTACCTTCCTTCTGCATCTGCGAGCCTGAATCTGTGCAAATTTATAAAGTCAGTGATGACGTAGATGTAACATACAAGCCTTAGGGGAAGGGAGGTGCCTTGTTTGATTTGCTGTTCTGGATTTTACAGTTCTAGCATATAACAAGAGATTGCTCTGCTGGGCTATCTGTATCTAGAAAAAAAAAGAATCTTCTCAAAGTCAGGGAGGAAGTCTGCTTAGCTCCAGGGAAAACAAATGAAGGAGGCTTTATAAAACATTGTTGGTTTTCACATTGACAAGACAGAAGACAACTCCACACAGAGCCTGAAAAAGTATCTAAGAAGTTGAAAATGAGTAGAAATGGCTCGAGGTTTAGCTTCATCGTTCTGCAGCACCAAGTTCCCCCTACCTGGCAGCAAACTCCCTGTCACTGCTAGAGGTGAGCAATGTGATAGGTTCACCTGCCACTCTGGCTGGAGTTTGCTCCTCGCTCTGTGCCTGCAGCTTGGGAACAGAAGGCTGGCAAGCTGCGGGAAGCTCCACGAGCACTTTTGCACCTTTATTTATTGCCAGGATTATTCTCTACTTGCTATAAAGAGAAAGACTGCAAACGAGAGACACTTGTTCCAAGCAGGAACAGTTGAACCTCTCACAGCCGGTGACAGGCTCACAGCTTCTGCACGGCAGTCGTTACTCTATCCCTAAAACTAAGAGATTTACTTCACTCTTTCCTTGTCTACCAGACACATGGAAATAATCCACTATTTTCTACAGGAAAACTTGAATCATGGGCTTCAATTAACAATTTAGATTTCTAGAGTTCTTCAAAGGATTGGAGTAGAGAAGGAATCTCTAAAACATCTCAGAGGTTTTAATAAAATACAGTTCTGACTCGAGCACCAGATTAATATAGGACAACCAAGATTCCCTTGTGTCTTTGGGTTTTTTGTACAGCAAATTGCAAAATCCCACAGCAGAAGCAATAAACAGCTAAGAAACCTTATCAAGTTGCACAAAATTCTTAAAAAGATCTCTGTTTTCAAGGCAGGGTCAGAGATTCTTCTGTAATAAGATAAAATATTAATGTAATAATATCTAATCTCATTATAACCAAGAAAAAGCAGCTTATTCTTAATGTTGTCCAAACTAAATTATCAAAATTGGATAGAATCAAGTTCCAACCACAACTATTTGACAGTATTGCCTTTTGCAGGACACTACAGAACATCAGGGATTGGAAGGAACCTAGAAAGATCATCCAGTCCAATCTCCCTGCCACAGCAGGATCACCTAGGTCAAGTTGCACAGGAACACGTCCCAGCAGGTTTTAAACATCTCCAGAGGAGACTTCACCACCGCCCTGGGCAGCCCTTTCCAAGGCTCTGTCACCCTCACTGAGAAGAAGCTCCTTCTCAGACTGATGTGGAACCTCCTCTGTTCCAGTTCATACCAATTGCCCCTTGTCCTATCATTAGATGACATGGAGAAGAGCCTGGCTCCATCCTCCTGACACCTACCCATTCCATACTTATCAACATTCATGAGATCACCCCTCAGTCTCCTTTTTTCCAAGCTGAAGAGACCGAGGTCCCTAAGCCTTTCTTCATCAGGAAGATGCTCCACTCCATCATCTTTGTGGCTCTGCAGTGGACTCTCTCAAGTAGTTCCGTGTCCTTCTGGAACTTAGGGGCCCAGAACTGGACACAATATTCCAGATGTGGTTTCATCAGGAATCTTTAGTTACTGTTGAACTAGCTCTTTCAGCCCTAATGAATAAGTGTTTCTACTAGTACCATTAAATACATTCACACAAATATATATGACCACCATTAGAATTGTGAGAATTTCAAGTCTTTCTCTTCAAACCCATCATTCTGATTTAGAGTAGCAGTAACAAAACATTATTAGGATCATCAAGGAAACACCGAGACAGACAGACAACATCAACACTAGTTCTAGCTCATCTGGAAGAGCAAAAAGATCAACCAGATTTCAAGTTACCCAAAGCCTCTGACAAAGTTTTCAATGAGTTCTTAAACCATTCAAATAAATCCACAGAGGCGCCCTGGAAATGCCTGACTACATCCATCCGTATCCATCTGCATATGGACATAGATACACACAGCCTTGTTCATAAAGAGCTTAAAGTCTGTATGATTTATGGACTGGAAACGAATGGAACTTCCTGCACAGACACAGAGCCTTACTCTGTAAGAAGTGTGTCTATAGTACAGTGTTCATCCCTCTAACCTCTCTTACACAGCCAAGATTTCAGTTGGATATTCAGGATGGCACTGAGAGCAACCCATTGACACTTCAAGCCAAGTAAAACATGCTCTGATCTCAAACGAGCATCTCGTGACGGTGGGAAACACAAGTATTTCCTTTTTCAACAAAGCTTTGCAAAAACTGCAACCATTACCTTCATCAAAATCTGCATCATCTTCTGTGTGCTGAGGGAAAGGGAAGCAATTTGTGATCTCCAGTCTGTCATCCACCACAAGACCCAGCAGCACTCCTTGGACCACTTCATTCCCCTGCCCTTCTTCTTGGTAATGTTTGATGATCTTCAGCACAACCTAGGGAGCAAGACAAGAAAATCATCATGATTCTGCTCCTCAAGCTACACATTTGAAACCTCAGTTTGTTCAAGTGTTGCCTAAATTAGAGCTGCAAACCCAGTGCTGGCTTCACCAGCAGCAACTTTCATAGGGGCTGAAGAACAGGCAGCCAATCTAATATTAAAGGGGAGTAAAAAGGACCATTAAACAAAGAGTCAAAATGAAGTTCTAAAACAATTTTCTGAAACACCCTTCTGAAATGAAATATTGATCTTGTTGCCGTAACTGTTAAAAAGTTATCTTTCGGGGCAGTTAGTTCCCTCTGGAGGGAAACACTGCCCAAGAAACTAACAGAACATAGGAAAGCAGCTATGCAGAAGCTGTAGGAGATTTTTAAACAACACACACCAAATTCCAAAACCATTTCTTACTGCAGTTTCACTGCAGGTAACACTTCTATTTTGTGAACAGGGCATCATGATATTTGGACTGGCCTTGTGCAGGGCATCTGACACTGTCCCACACAAGACCCTTGTCTCTAAACAGAGACAGGGATTTGACAGATGGATACTCGATGGATAAGGAACTGGCTGCGAGGTCTCACTCAAAGAGATGTGATCAATGGCTCCCTGTCCAAATGGTCGTTGGTTACAAGAGGGGCTCCTCAGGGGTCTGGTTTGGGTCCGGTGCTGTTGAACAGCTTTGCCGGTACTGGACAGTGGCACTGAGTGCCCCCTCTGTAAGTCTGCTGGTGACACCAAGCTGTTTGGTGCCATCAACTTGCTAGAGCTGGAAGGGAGGACATCCAGAGGGACCTGGGATCTGGGCCACACCTTTTTATCTGATTTGTTAACACAGATCTATGGGATCAGAGAGGGCCAAAGAGATACTTTGTTTTATATAAATCCTACTTCATGGGAAAACAGTAAGGTAATGAAGATCAGCAGTTGGTCAAGTCAAGTTTAGTAGTGCTGAAAGCCAACCGCCAACAGCAGTTCAAGTTCACATTGATGTGATGGGCATCTTCTCCCACAGAGCCAGCATACAAATAATATTCTACTTGCTTTCAGTATAAAGTTAAGGCTTATCATAAATTTGCCATAAGCTCAGGCTTCCACAGTCAAAGAATCCGTAACTAACAGCACAGATTTCAGCACAGCACGTTCTGTCTACTGTAGAACTATTCTCAACACCTTTATAATCTCAGATGCTTCATTTTTTCCAGCCTTCTTCTCCTCATTTGCTTGAGTTTTCTACTCATGCTGTCCCCTGTCTGTCCCTGCCTGCTTCTGTGAATCCTGTCTGATTCCAGTCCAGGAGCACCTTGATACTGTGCCCATTTTACTGCAGCATTTCTGACAATAATTGCACACAGAAAGCAGCTGCAAATGAAGTGAGCACAGGCTCAACGATTTCTCAGGGAGATAAAACTAGGAGTTCAAAAACTCACAAACACTAAACAAATCAATACACAATGAAGTTATTACATAAGACTGTCATTTCAGCCTGAAGACCACAGCAGATACGATCCAGGCAGATACAGACCCCACCTCAGCCTACCTGCAAGCTTGTTTTCTGATGGAGTCTGAGAAAACTAGCAGAGAAGGTCATGAACTCCCTCACTCTAAATTCCACACCCCTTTGCAAGCTGCAGGTTTATGACTGCCCTGGAAAATGCATCAGCTACTGAAATCACTTATAAGATGGTAAATGAACAAGTCTGAGAAATACATCCAATGACACACGAGTCTTATTTTCACTGTTCTTTGTTCTGGAGAGTTTTTCTCAGCACAGGACACAAGTCTTTACTATCACAGAGTCTTAAACTTTGATTGAAAAACCTGCCATCGAGCTACTACCATATGGCAAATAACCACATGTGAGCTGGAATTTGTGTTTCAGCACTAAAAACAGAGCTTCAAGGTAAAGAACTATTTCTCTAGTGATAACAAGACTGGTTTTAAACATTAAAAATAGCATTTTTATTTGTTCACTACTCTGGATTCAACAGGAAAACCTCATCACTACACAAACAACAATGCCAGAACATTGTCTGACTTGAGTAACCCACCCCCCCGTCCCAAACAGACACTCCAGGTAATCCTGCTCTGGCAGGGGGATTGGACTGGATGATCTTTCAAGGTCCCTTCCAATCCTTAATGTTCTGTGATTCTGTGATTTATAAAAAAACCACCTTTGTTCATGAAGCGACAGAACATAATCAGAATAGTTATTAGTTTGAAAATAAAGGTAAGGAGTGTTAACACAAATAAAGCAGGGAACCACACACAGAAATATAAATCAGTTTGTCCAAGCGACACAGTAAGAAAATATCCCAAGGAATTCTAAATGAAGACCAGTATAACCCATCTCCTATCTAACACTGATTTACTTCCCAAACACTGTAATTCTCATCCACTTACTCATCTCATAGAAGATACTGCTTCTTTGCACTAACTGAAATTGTCTTTAAATATCTTCGAGCTGTTCACTGCTGCATGAATTCACAGAATGGCCAGTGTTGAAAGGGACCTTAAGGATCATCCCGTTCCAATCCTCCTGCACAGGCAGGGACACCTTCACTAGAGCAAGTTACTCAGGGCCTCAGCCAACCTGGCGTTCAACACTTCCAGGGATGGGGCAACCACAATTTCCTGGGGTAGCTTGTTTTAGCATCACCCCACTCTCATAGGAAAGAATTTGTTCCTCATGTCCAACCTAAATGCATACCTATTTACTAAATCAGGGTGTAAGAAATACTCAAGTACACCATTTATGAGTGAGGAACTCCTAAATAAAACTCAAGAGTTCCCCAACCTTGTAAATTCAGTGCTCAAAACAGCAAAGAAATTGAATTATCTGGAGTAGCCACTTGTCACATTTTAACAGCCATTAGTCTTCAATCACCAACAAAGATAAATGCCTGATGTTCAGCAGCACTTCTGATCTTCAAAGTACTGTTCAAACATCAAGAATTAAGTACTGCTAGAAAAAAGAACCATTCTGTAACAATTAAAAAGCTTCAAAGATACAGGTTGTAACTGTAGAAGTTCAATGGCAGGTTTGAGCTCTGGCTGCAGCCCGTAATGACAGCTGGTAATTTCACAAGTTTGTATCACGTTACAGAAATACCTCTGACATATCAAGTCATAGGGTTTGAAAAGATCTCCAAAGGTCTAACCCCTCTACAACAAGCGGGGCCATCACCCACCAGACAAGGTTGCCTAGAGCCCCATCCAGCCTGACCTTGAATGGCTCCAGGTATCAGGCCTCCACCACCTCTCTAGGCAACCTGCACCAGGGACCCCTCACCCTCATATTAAAGAGCATGAGCCACTAGCTCGAGTACCATGAGCTTTTGACAGCCACAGGGAAAACCATGCCACAGGGACATGAACATGCCAAGATGCCATGTATTTCTCTGAAGAGACACAACAGCAAGTCAAAGCACTAAAGACTCATTAACGACTGTGTTCCAGTGTCACCACACTGAAAACAGACCTGTACTACCTGTGTTGTCTTACTGATGTGCTATATAACACCAGAGTGTTTCTGTTAGCCCACTGGATATACAATAGAACCATTCATATTTTTTTTAAAAAAAAAATGTGACAGATAAACTTTCATCCTTACAAAAGGTAAGTTTTGGAAGCTGACTAAGCAAAACCTTCCCTTGAGTTGATTTGTCTCCTGCTACAGCACTACTTGGTAAGAGAATCACAGAATCATTCAGGTTGGAAAAGATCCTTGGGATCATCAAGTACAACTATCAACCCTACTCTACAAGTTCCCCCCTAAACCACATCCCTCACCACCACATCTAAGCGACTTGTAAACACATCCAGGAACGGGGACTCAACCACCACCCTGGGCAGCCCATTCTAGTGTCTGACCACTCTCTCCATGAAGAAGTTCTTCCTGATGTCCAGTCTAAGCCTACCCTCTTGAAGCTTGAAGCCCTTCCCTCTGGTTCCATCAAGTGAGAAGAGACCAGCACCAACATCTCGAAAATGTCCTTTCGCATAGCTGTCGAGAGCAATGAGGTCTCTCTTTGGCCTCCTCTTCCTCAAACTAAACAGCCCCAACTCTCTCAATCTCTCCTCAGAAGATTGATTGTCCAGGCTTTTCACTAGCTTCATTGCCCTCCTTCTGCACTCACTCCAGCACCTTGATGTCTCCCTTGTACTGAGGTGCCCAAGACCAGACACAGCACTCAAGGTGCAGTTTCACCCATGCTGAGTACGGGGGGACAATCACCTCCCTGCTCCTGCTGTACACACAGTTTCTAATACAGGCCAAGATGTCATTGGCCTTCTTGGCCACCTGGGCACTCTGCTGGCTCATATTCAGCCACCTGTCAACTAGAACCCCCAGGTCCCTTTCTGCCAGACTGCTTTCCAGCCACCCTGCCTCAGGCCTGTATCGTTGCATGAGACTGTTGTGGCCAAAATGCAGGACCTGACACTTGGCTCAATTGAAATGCATACAAGAGGTAAGGAGGTCTCTCAATTCTACTGCCAGGAGAAAAGGAGCTCTGAAGTAAATGAAAGATACCACTGCAACTTTTAGGAGCAAGAAAAAATATGTCTAATACACAGAGCACTCTCTTCCAGATGATTAAGGAGACAGATTTACAGACACACATCAAAAATTCCAACTTCATCAGCACAGTCCACAGAAACACTTTCTAGAAAGCAGAGCCTAACAGATCCTGCATCAAGAGAACAAAACCAGTAGGTTGATTACTTCATCTTCAAGGCGTTGGATAGGAAACATCACAAGGCAAGAGGACACCACAAAGTTGTGCCATGAGGTGAAGTGACCATTAGAAATGAAGCTCTACTGAGGATCAAACCCTAACCTCAATAAAATGCATCTTCTGGATCATTAGTAGATTGTTCTAGGTTGTTTTATTGGCTTTTAATTGTAAAGTATTATTACAAATTATTCTAGCTCATTTTATTCATCATTTATTCATCATAGCATTCATCATTGCTAGCTTGACTACCCCTAAAGAGCCAAAACTTGCCTACAATAAAAATAAAGCCTATTAAAAAAACCACTCTACATAATGTAGAGTATGAACAAACCAGTTAGGAACCAAAACTGGTAAATATCTCCAATATAGCAAGACTTTGCTACTGACATCAAGAGGAAGGTGGAATTCAGCCCGAGGAACTGAAATAGCACAGACACTAAGCCTGTTTCTGTACACCTCCCACATTAGAAAGGGAGATTACCGGGGTTTGGTCAGAGGTCTGTTGGTTTTTCACAGGCAGTGGCTTGCCTTGATTCTGTCAGGAAGTTCCGTTAATCAGCTCTTGTCTTGTAGGTACCATGAAACATCTGTTTAAGCCATTCACTGGCTCCTGTCCAAGAGAGATGCTTGTTCATGCAAAGGGAAGAAGTTAAATGCAAAGTGTAGAGCACCAAAGAAAAAGTCACTCAAAGGTGCAGAAAAGCGAAGTTTATTAAAACATAGAGAAATAGGAAACATTAATCAAGGGGTGTTTTACCAAACACACCAATCTCCTCCTCATTATCAGCCTCTACGTTTGCGTTTTGTTGGGTTGGGTGTTCTGATTGTTCAGCTTAACAACCATCTCCATGGCTGTTCAATGTTATTAAACATTGGAAGTGGTTGCACAAGGCAGCGGTGGAGTCGCCATTCCCAGAAGTATTTAAATGACGTGTGGACCTGGTGCTGAGGGAGATGGTTCAGTGGTGATCTGGCAGCGCTGGATCAAAGTTTGGACTTGATGATCTTAACATTCTCTTCCAACCAAAGAGATTCTGCCATTCACAAGCCATTAGCACACTTTGAATACTGCCTCAACGCAGGTAAAAATGCCCCATTTGTGGATTTAAACTCTCCACTGCCCTGTTCACACACGGCTATAATGGATTGCTCCGCAGTACAAGGTTTCATAACACATTTCACAGTACATGGATTCATGCTCATTCCCATGGAAACCACGAGGGCCACAGGCACTGCAGAATCACTTCCTTGTAGAAACATTTCTGTAAGGCAGCCCCAGGATTTCAATCATGTGAGCAGCAGGGCATTAGATGTTATTAGCACACTGTTAGGGGGCTCTGATAGGGCCAGAATATGATTAATGTCCAATTTCTGTTAGTTACAAGTGGGACGGAGCATTTCCCCAGCACTGTTGAGGGTATCATTCCTCCTATTTCACAAACCCCATCGAACTGGGATCTTCTGAAAACATTCAGTACTTCAGGCAATTTCTGTAAATTGCCAATACAATTTCTATTTATTATTTTTAATGAATTCAATACCTAACCACCAATTCAAGACTGAAGGCTGATGAATGCAGTCCTTTACAGCACAACATATGGAAATTATACAGAAGCAGTACAAGCAGGAAGAGTTTCAGCATTTTCCACTCGATGCACCGAAGCCTTACAGTCAGGCTTCAACAGCCAGTTGATGCCTACGTCCTGTGTGTTAGCTAACCGCCATCGCTCACGTAGTGTATCCGCAAGTAAAACGTTTTCTCTTCAGCACCAAACTTCTAGCAGCTTCCTACACACAGGTTTCAAGACAACAGCCAAAAGCAGCAGTAGCAAATTTTATTTAACAGCGTGGTTTTTAATCAGTTGGCAACAAACCTTTAGCAATCTGATTTAAAACCGCAAGGTAAGTTACCCTTATCTGTTTGACCTACCTTGATTAGTAAAATAGGGGAGGGGCTGGGCAGAAGGGAGTGGGGGCTGATGTGAGACTGCTGACCTTTTTCAAAGAGCCCATCCTGCAAACACAACTGGAATACATCCTATTTCAGGGTGTTTCTTCAAATCATGCCTTCCATACGCATTCAGCAGATGCTTCCAAGCTACCAGTAATAGCCCTACTGGACGTGACTTCCACGTCACCGTAGTCATTTACGAGCTTTTCTGAAGATGTTTTTTCCACACCAGAGCACTTATCCCTGCTGGCAAACCACAGAATCATAGAATGTTTTAGGTGGGAAGGGACCTCTAGAGGTTATCTAGTCCAACCTCCTACACAGGGACAACTTTACCTAGGTCAGGCTGCTCAGAGCCTCATCAAGCCTGACCTTAAATGACTCCATGAATGGGGCCACCATCACCTCCCCAGGCAGCCCATTCCAGCCATCAACCATCTTCACCTTGAAGAACTTTCTTCTAATATCCAGCCTAAAACTATCTTTTCCCAGCTTGAACCCTTTGCTCCTTGTCGTACCCATACAAACCCACTTGAAAAGACCTTCTCCTACCTTCATGTAGGGCCCCTCAGGTAGTGGAAGGTCAAAAGAAGGTCCCCCCAGAGCCTTCTTTTCTCTAGGCTGAACAACCCCAAATCTCAGGCTATCTGAGAGACATGCTGCATTATGTGCTAAGGAGCTATCACAGACAGACCCTCCCTTCCAGTAGCAGGTAGCACAAGCCAGAGCCTAGGCTGAGCCTCAGTTTCCCTGATGACTTAAAAGCATAAAACTGACAAAAAGTCAGTTATTACTGCTAAGTTCAGCCTCTCCATCTCTCACACAGAGATAAAACTTCCTTTTGTATCACCATCTGAACACAGCCATGTGAAAACCACTCACAGAAGAGCTCCAGTTCTAGCAACAGCGACTGTGACAGTGAGATTAAACCCAGCAATTCTAATTTCATCACTGAGAGCCAATGGCTTTCAGATCATCCTAAAAACTGATGCTAGCTGCTGTAAATATCCTCTGTAACACCTGAAGTTTAAAAAACTGTAACAGGGGAGTTTTTTTGCATTGATAATCATAGAATCATAGAATCACTGAGGTTAGAAAAGACCCTTGGGATCACAGAGTCCAACCATCAACTCTACTCCACAAGTTCACCCCTAAATCATATAATAAGATAATAGTAAAAACCCTGAAGCCTAAGTACTGAAAACTCAGCCTCATGAAAAATGTCTGTGAGATTATTTTCCTCAAATACACAAAGTATTTGAGTGACCTAGGGAAATGAGTTGAGCTCAAGTCAAAGATTCACTTAAAATTCCTCTGAACTACTTTAGATGACACAAAAAGACAAAATACAGCTTCAAGGACATTGCATCCTAACAAGAAAAGAGCAGAACACAGGGTCTGAGCATTCTTGCCAAGTATTTATTAAGGGTAGAGAAGGGAAGAAACTACAAGAAAAGCACAACTTTAGAAACATCAGAGATTGTTAGGCAGCTCAGTACAGCCTCCACTGTTATTACCAACTACTCAAATCCAATTGAAATTGATGGTTTTCTTTCCAAGAGTGTCAGAAGTTGTTATTTTTAAAAAGGCTTAAACAGGGCTTTTCAAGAGGAGTCTCAAAACTGTCTCTTCAGAAAAGATGGCACCTTATTTCATTTACTGTAGCTAAATATAACATCCTAAAGACCTCCTCACCCAAGAAGCTAACCAGTACAAGGGCACAATCCCTTAGTTGCTCCTGCTGGCCACTCTATTTCTGATACAAGCCAGGATGCTGTTTGCTGCCTTGGCCACCTGAGCACACACCTGAGTTGGCTGTCAACCAATACCTTCCTCCTGAAGCCTGTAGCAGTGCATTGGGTTGTGGCCCAAGCACAGGACCCAGAACTTGACGTTGTAAAAGCTCATGTAAGTGGACATAATCCACTGAGCCAGCTCGGCTGGATTCTTCTGCAGAGCCTCCCTACCCTCAGGAAGATCAACGCTCCCATCCAACTTGGTGTTGGCTGCAGTTTGCTAAGGCTCACCAAGGCTCTCATTCTACTGTTAGCAAAAGCAGGGTAAGCAAGCCGTAAGCCAGTCAACACCACGTTCTCCAAGAGCTTTAACTACCGTATCAGTGCTTCAGAATTTAGTTAGATGAGGAATTAGTTTTGTTTACTAGAGCAAGTCAGGCAGACAGCTACAAAGGAGACAAGGGGACTGGAACATCTTTTACATGGAAGGGCTGAGAGAGCTGGACATGACTGGTTCAGAGGAGGCTGTAAAGGTATCCTAATGAGTTTCAACATCTAAAGTACAGGTGTCAAAGAGGATGGGGCCAGCCTCTTTTCAGTGGTGGAGGGTGACAGGGTACACTGATACACAGACCACCAGATGTCCTCCAGGGGCCAGTGAGTCCAACCCTCAACAACTGGGAAAACTGACACAAACTGGAACACAAGATATTGCACCAAAACATGAAGAAAAACTTATTTACCATGGGATTCTGCAATCTCTTACCAGGTCTACACCATTTCCCACTATTCCAACAGTAAAGAACTGAAAACCTGGGGAACCTGCACGCTGTGTCCTTACAGAAAACTAAACTTTCAGGAATCCCAGGTAGAATCTCACTCAAGAGCACAAGTTTGCAAGATCAGGCTAAGCAGCAACAGGATAATCTGTACATGAAGACGGCCAACAAAGGTCTGAAAACCTACAATGATCAAACTGCTACTTCCAGCAGAGGAACACAGTGCTGAGCCTAAGTAATTTTACTGCATATATGATGACTGTGCTGAAAAGAACACTAACACTGCATTTAATTTTAAGAAAGCCTCACCATTTGAGTAATAACAGCTAGCTATCAGGAAATGCAGCTGATCTGAACTGTTCATTATACCCTCTTCTGTGATTACAATGGCTCTTGTTTCGAATTGCGGATGCTAGAAACCCAAGTACCTTCTATCATCAATCCAACAAGCACAAAGTTAACACTGTACTTCCTTCAGACCACTCCATCTGTAGGTTTTGTAAATATTCCAGCAATTTTATGGACTTTATTCTGCATGTTGACATAATAAATGCAACTACTTGGTAGCCCAACCTTATTCAACAAGGTTAGAGAGAGGGTTGGCAAAACCATCCAGCATGATTAACCCACCTGACCAGGTTCCTGTACAGCTTGATCTAGGTGATGCTGCTGTGGCGGGGGGATTGGACTGGATGATCTTTTGAGGTCCCTTCCAATCCCTAATGTTCTGTGATTCTATGACTGTTGAAGAAACAGGTCTTAAAGTCACTGGCAACTTGTCAGAAACACACATGTTCAAGCTATAATATGGTTCTCTATTATACCTAAACTCCACAAGCAGCTACGCAAGTATCAGAAGGTCCTCAAGCCCATGTTCTGCTGTGATTATTGCAGGTGGACACTCACTACGAGATTCACAATTATTGTTTCTAACAGCTCCAGAAGGCACTTAAAAAGAGTCTTCATACAACTCCTTGTAATCATAATCATCTCTAGTTTGAGTGATCAGGTAAGTGCCAATCTCTCAGAAAAGCAGAAATGGCTGCTTACCCACAGCCACGCAGAAAGAGAGGGCAAAAAGGGACAGAAAGCCAATGGCATCCTGACCTGGATTAGAAACTGTGTCCAGGAGAACTAGGGAGGCAACTGTCCCCATGCTCAGCACTGGTGAGACCGCACCTTGGGTACTGGGTCCAGTCTTGTGCACCTTCGCACAAGGGGAGACACTGAGGTGCTGGAACAAGTGCAGAGGGCAACGTAGCTGGTGAAAAGCCTGGAGAATCAATCTTCTGAGGATAGACTGAGAGAGTTGGGGCTGTTTAGTCTGAGGAAGAAGAGGCTATGGCGAGACATCATTGCTCTAGACAACTATGTGAAAGGACATTGTCGAGACGTTGGTGCTGGTCTCTTCTCACAGGGAATTAGCGATGGAACCAGAGGGAAGGGCTTCAAGCTTCAAGAGGGTAGGTTTAGACTGGACATCAGGAAGAATTTCTTCATGGAGAGAGTGGTCAGACACTAGAATGGGCTGCCCAGGGTGGTGGTTGAGTCCCCGTTCCTGGATGTTTAAAAGTTGCTTAGATGTGGTGTTGGGGGATGTGGTTTAGGGGGGAACTTGTAGAGTAGGGTTGATGGTTGTACTTGATGATCCCAAGGGTCTTTTCCAACCTGAATAATTCTATGTCCTGTGTGTGTGATCAGCACAACTGGGAACACACAGGTTTTCTCTGGGCTACATAAGTGGAGAGAACACAATGGAATCTCTACTCAAACTTCTGGAAGAGGAAGTAAATACAGTAAACTGTGATGTGTTCCGCCTATCTTCCGACTGTTTTTTCTCAGGACTGTCCAGAATAAAGACAAAATCCCACACTCCACCTCAAAGGAAAAAGCATCATTAGAAATGTGAGTTTCAGGAGGGTTGTTTGTGATGCTTTAAGAGAACATACTGAATTTTAGAACTTCCAATCTTCATCACTAATACTGTTCCCTTTGTTACATCAGAGGATCAGTGAAGTAACCATGTTGGTGATGACCAGGATGATTTGACGAAGACATGCTCTTAACCATCAAAGATGATAATTTATACCAGTAAGATACCAGAAACATTTTAAGATACTTTACAAACTTGCAATAGGAACTACTTGGTTTACAAAGGCAGTAAATTAATTCCAACACTTCTCTGCACCACAGGTATCATTCAGTTTGTGAATCACATTGTTCATGTCCTGACAACACTTTGTGTAGGGAGAGATCATCAGCAGGTGGAAAGGTGAGAGCTTTCCACTGGTTTGGTTAAGTTACAGAATCATAGAATAGCGAGGGTCAGAAGGGACCTTAAAGCCCATCCAGTTCCAAACCCACTGCGTAGGCAAGAACCTCTTCACTAGAGCAGGTTACTCAGAGCCCCAGACAACCTGGCATTGGATTGTGGTTGCCTAATGGGGCAACCACAACTGTCTTGGGCAACATCTGTTCCAACATCTCGCCACCCTCACAGAAAAGAGTTTGTTCCTCATGTCCAACCTCAATCTCCCCTCTTCAAGTCTGGAACCCTTTCCCTTTGTCCTCTTGCTACCACCTGTGTCAAAAGCCCTCCCCTAGCTTTCTTGCAGCTCCCTTTAGAGACTGGAAAGTGGCTAAAAGGCTCAGCCTGTCCTCATAGGGCAGGTGCTCCAGCCCTCTGATGATTTCAGTTGCTCTCCTCTGGACACCTTTCGGAGCTCTGTGTCCTTCTGATGCTGGGGACTCCAGAACTGGACACAGGACTCCAGGTGGGGTCTCACAAGTGCAGAGTTGAGGGGGAGAATCACGTCCCTCTGTAGAGAGTCCATGCAAGAGGCACCACTGTGCTGCATCACGATTAAGAGTGACAAGAGGAAAACAACTATAAAGAGAACAGTAAGAATAGCCGAGTGCTGGACTGTCAGAATTAGCCCATCTGGGCCACTCACAGTCAATTACAGTGAGCAGGAGGTCACAAAGCAGATGACACATCTGATAGAGAAGAGTTTTGAAACATCTGTTAACTTTATTTCACTAGAGCAGGAAACAAAAGAAATCAAGATTAACAGTTGTGAAGCCGAAAACTGATAAAACAGCTCTTACTCCCCCCACAGAAATGGAATCAAAGGTGCCAACCTACATTCTCCCTTAACAGAATCACAGAACATTAGGGATTGGAAGGAACCTCAAAAGATCATCCAGTTCAATCCCCCTGCAACAGCAGGATCCCCTAGATCCAGTTGCACAGGAACATGTCCAGGTGGGTTTTAAATCATCTCCAGAGAAGGAGACACTTTCTAATTGTTCCAGCGTGCTTGCTAACAAAAAAACCCCACACAGATCTCCGCTGTCCATCTGACACTAACCTGCCTGCAACATGAGCAGTCTGCTGCCAGCTGCTGTGTTTTAGGGGAACATTTCACAGCTGCTCAGTTTTTAGCGCTCCCTGAAAACGTTCTGTGCCCCTAAACCATTGATACATGACAACTGAACAGACTACAGCCGACAGACCCCAGCAATACTCTAAAAACAACTATGTTATTCTTCCACTTCACAAATATTTACTAACGCGTAACTGCAGGATGATGACTGGGGTGTACTACTAACAAGTGATAAGGCGGCTTTGAATCACAGACCAGTTTAGGTTGGAAGAGAGTTCAGAGTTTACCCAGTGCCAACCCCCTGCCATGGGCAGTGACACCTCTCACCAGACCAGGTTGCCCAGAGTCCCATCCTATCTGGCCTTAAAGACTTCCAGGTATGGAGCAGCCACAACCTCCCTCGGCAGCTTGTTCCAGGGCCACTGTCACGGTGAATTGTGATCTTCCTAATCATCACCGGTGTACTGATCCTCCTTCATACTTCAAAGTTCTACTTCAAAGTTCTGGTGACAGTCATGAAAGGCAACGAGAAAATAACACCCAACACTTCTGTCCTGCAGATGCTTAAATAACTATTCACCACTTCACACCAGTGAGTAACATCAACTGTTCGTGAGCTGGCACAAAAACACTCAGCAGCAAAGCAAAGAACCAACTTGAACAGACCCTCTCCTGCCTCAGGTACGAGAGATGGAAAGCGAAATCTGGGGCACCAAGGTAGCGGAGCTGAAAAGGGACAGAGGTAGCGCCAGGGGTCTCTGACTCGGACGAAGGCGCTCAGAAGGATGAAACCTCCTGCCCTGGGCCCCGCGCTGACCCCGTCCCCGACACAGGCCCGGCCTAGCCCCGCCCCACACACGGCCCCGACTCGGCCAGCGGCTCCACGCGGCCATCCTGTTCCCACCTCCCGCTTCCTCGCCGGCTCTGGAGGCCCAGCCCCACCCCCGGCTCACCAGCCCGTCGATCTGAACTTGCTTGACGGCCGAGTCGCCGGTGGTGGCGGCTTTCCCTTTGCCTTTGGCGGCACCGAAGCCGCTGCCGGCAGCGCCAGATCCTTCCTTGCGCGACGCCATCTTTCCCCTGCCCCGGCCGGAGAGGGAGAAGCGCAGCACCGGAAGCGGCACGGGGGAGGCGCCGGTACGCGGGGAAAAAGCTCCGGGTGGAAACACGTGGGGCAGCCGCGGGGGCCGGGCCTAAATAAACCAAATCAACCAGCTGGGTACCAAGAGATAATCGATCTAAAACCTTCGGATTTTAGCTTAAAAAAGCTGAGCGCCGCAAAGTTCTGTGGCCTCAGGATGAATGAGGCATCCGTGCACCGAGAGGGGATGGAAAATGCTAACGCTGGGTGCACACAAAGCCCTAAGCTATTCCTCTAATGCTTGTTCCCAGGAGAGGGTTTAATAGTTGGATCAGAAGTTTAACTGCTGGGTTGACTTTGCTTCTCTTCTTCCTTCTTTTTATATATATTTTTATTGGTTTAGGTTCATAAAAATTCACCATTAACCTCTCCAATAATGTTGCTGACACTAATTTCTAACTGGAGGAGGTAAATACATTCAACAGCACCTTTTTCTAGCAGGCGCAGACCCAGCATCAGCCTGTCTCAACAGAACAGCCTGAACATCACAGGAACATCCCAAGGCAGCTGCCTCAATAAAGTTTGGGACAAATTCAAGCAAATAATCTAGTATAATAACCATCCCCACCAGGCAAACCTAGTGCTGCTGGTCATAGAATCATAGAATCATCATGGCTGGAAAGGTCCTCTAGGATCGAGTCCAGCCCTCATCCCAACACCTCCCTAATCCCTAGACCATGGCCTCAAGTGCTACTAGGTTCTTAAATCCTCCAAAAAATCCCTCCACCACCTCTCTGGGCAGCCTGTTCCAGTCCCTAGCCACTCTCTCAGGAAAGAACTTCTTCTAACATCCAACCTAATCCTTCCCTGGCAGCTTCAGGCCCGGCCCTCTCATCCTGGTGCTGGTTGCCTTGGAGGAGAGCTTGACCTGCACCTGGATACAACCTCCCTTCAGGGAGTTGGAGAGAGGGAGAAGGTCCCTGATGAGTCTCCTCCAGGCTAAACAACCCCAACTCTCTCAGCCTCTCTTCATCAGATGTTCCTTTTAGTCCCTTCCCCACTCCTCCTCTGGATCCACTCCAGCCCCTCAATCTCTTTTCTGAGATGAGGGGCCCAGCAGTGCCCCCAGGACTCGACGGGAGGCCTCCCCAGTGCCCAGGACAGGGGGAGAATAACATCCATAGTCCTACTGGCCACATTATTGCTGATCCAAGCTGCCAGCATGCCACTGGCCTTCCAGGCCACCTGGGCACCCTACTGGTTCCTGTTCAGCGGGTTGTTACCCAGCACTGCCAGGTCCCTCTCAGTCAGGCTGCTCCCCCAGTCTGTAGCTGCAGGAGCTTATTGTGACCAAAGTGTAGGATCCTGCCCTGCCCTTGGCCCTGTTAAACCTCATCCCCTTGGCCTCTACCCATTGACCCAGCCTGTCCAGATCTCTCTGTAGCACTTTCCTCCCCTCCATCAGATCGACACTCCCATCCAACTTGGTGTCATTGGCGAATTTACTGAGGGTAGACTCAATCCTGTCATTCAGATTATCAATAAAAATGTTGAATATAACATAAATTCCATGAATCCTGTTTAAACAATAAACTAAATCAAAAGGCAGCTGGAACCAAACAAACCCTTTTTATTCTCCAGTCCTGCTTCAGTAAAATCCTTGGTAGAATTCAGCTGTCATTTATATCTACAGCACCGCTTGCACCCTATCAGTGCTGTGTGCAGAACTTGTGTTGCTAAATAGAAATTATCTGATGAAGGCTTCAAAAATGTAATTCCCTTCCAAATGTTGAGCCTGACTGTACCTCAAGGGCTAAAGCAGCCTCAGTTATGTTTGTGTATGCTGCAGGCTAAGACCATGCTCAGGAATGGGTACAGAGCTGGGCCAACCTGCAAAGACTTGTTACCACCCGGTAAATGGGTCCTGCCTGAATTCTGTCTTTTGTTTCCCTACAATCTAAGCAATTCCAAGTACTTCTGAGCATAATGAATACCCTAATTTCATCCTCACAAAGTGCAGAGGAACAGGGAAGAATCACTGAGGATACATACACAGCAGTCTGTACTTGCACTGAGACAGAACACCACCCCATAGTTGCACTAATAACTTCAACTGCATCAACCAACATTAATTATCTACAAAAAAACTGCTTCCACTAAAATAATCTCCAAAACCTGCTAGTTACAGATTCTCCTAAAAGAGACCTAAACTTGCCCCATAATATCTTGCATCTTCACAGAAGTCAAGTTGAGGAAAAGTTTTCCACATGGAGTTATACGTAATGTACCTCCTCTGCTTAAAAATGAAGTATCTGCTGTCTTTGCTGTGTGAAGTTAAGGCTTCAGGAGAAACGTGGTGATTCTAAGTCTCTGTTTAATCCCCACAGAATCCTAGAATCTTTTCAGGTTGGAAAAGACCTTCAAGATCATCAAGTCCAACCATCAGCATAACTCATCGAGCTCATCACTAAATCGTTTATATTTGTCTTGTACCCTGATGTTTGCATAAAAAAGCTTATTTTGCATAATTCGACATTGGGCAGAAGGTCTTTGCTCCTTTGGGAAATCCCTTTCCTACTCAAAGGTTGCCTTTTAACAGCAGCCTCTCACATTCACTCTCAGAGTGAAAATCCTTCTAATGAGAGTCATAGAATCACAGAATGGGCAAGGGACATTAAAGATCATCTGGTTCCAAACCCCCTGCACAGGCAAGGACACCTTCACTAGAGCAGGTTACTCAGGGCCCCAGTCAACTTGGCCTTCAACACTGCCAGGCACAGGGCAGACACAACTTCCTTGAGCAACCTGTTCCGGCATCTCATCACCCTCACAGGAAAGAATTTGTTCCTCAAATACAACCTCAGTCTCCCCTCTTCAAGTCTGGAACCCTTTCCCTTTTTCCTCTTGCTTCGACTCACATCAAAAGACATTCCTTAGTTTCTTGAAGCCCTCTTCAGAGATTGGAAAGCTGCTAAAACGTGACCTGGGAGCCTCCCCTTCTCCAGGCTGGACAACCTCAACTTGTCCTCACAGGGGACATGCTCCAGCCCTTTGATCATCTGAGTTGCTCTCCTGTGGATAGTCCCAGGAAAGCAGCATAATGTGTGAATCCTGTGAAACCAGGGTGTTCCAGACAGCTAATGGCATCCTGGTCTGTCTGGACCGGGATATTTCTGTATCAGATACAGTGAGACTGCACCTTGAGTACTTTGTCCAGTCTTGGGCACCTCAGTACAAGGGAGACATCAAGGTGCTGGAGCGAGTGCAGAGGAGGGCAATGAAGCTGGTGAAGGGCCTGGAGGATCAATCTGACAAGAGTAAGAGAATTGCAGCTGTTTAGATTGAGGAAGAAGAGGCTAAGGGGAGACCTCTTTGCTCTCTGCTACTATTTGAATGGTCATTGTGGAGAAGTTGGTGCTGGTCTCTTCTCATAAGCAATTAGTGATAGAAAGAGAGGGAATGGGTTCAAACAGGGGAGGTTTAGACTTGACATTAGGAACAGAGAGAGTGGTCAGGCACTGGAATGGGCTGCCCAGGGATGGGGTGGAGTCACCATTCCTGGAGGTGTTTGAAGATCGTTTAGATGTTGGTGGGTCTGGTTTAGGGGTGAACTTTGTAGAGCAGGGTTGATGGTTGGACTTGATGATCCCAACGGTCTTTTCCAACCTGAGTGATTCTGTGTGTGTGACCTGTGTCGTGCTGACCACAGCATTTGAAGTCTAAAGGCAATGAAACATCCCTTGGCATATCAACCTGCGTTAACAGAGCTTCTCCCAGTTAGACAAGGCAGTGCTTCACAACAGTCATATCCCTCTGAACTGTCAGACATTCATCCAGTGCTTCCTAATTTCCACAGAATCACTCAATGAGTTCAGGCTACATAACTGTGCAGGCACTTTGTGCCGAAGAATGTTTAAGTACTAGTAATTCTTACGAGGCTAATTGTGATTGCAGAAGTTATTGTTTCCAATACTCAAGTCTATTCCACTATTTCTTCCTCCCTTATTTTCTTCAGGAGACTCTAAGCAAAGAAATTTTTTTAAATGAGTTGGGGTTTTTTTTATTTGAAGTAGGAAATGGAAAGTAAAAAAATGCCAAAGTGATAGAGAAATAGTAAAGGTGGGACCTGATACAGCAGAGAAACCACCCGCAGGGACAAACATCAAAGCAACAAAGGAACTACAGGACCAGAATGTGAGCTTTGAGAATTCAATTTCTTCGCTGTAGGAACTGAGCCTTTGGAGGTTTCAGCCGTGCTCTTACATGAGCAACCTTTTAGCATTTGCTTCACTAAATGTAAAAGCACAGTAGTTAAAGAAAAAAAAGAATGGAGCAGCTAACCTGCACAGCACATAATCAGATCTTTCTGCTCATGAAGGAAATGAAGAAAAATACAAGCTCTTCTCTTAGGAAAGTTGGGATTTTTTTCACTGTTCAACATTTTCTCTGCTTTTGCAGTAAGTTTTCCAACAAATGTTTTCAGTTATTTTCTATTCTTACCGACTCCTATCACATTCCAGGTGTTTCTAGATATTTTCCATTATTAATGGAAAACAGCACTTCAATACCTTCAGCATGCACCTAGGAGAGAGACAAGAGAATTGGAATTAAAAATAATATTGCCTAAGTGAAGACATAACTGATGAAAAAGATGGAAATATTTTAAGTCTTGATTTTGGACAGTATCACAGAATCACAGCACATTAGGGATTGAAAGGGACCTCAAAAGATCATCCAGTCCAATCCCCCTGCCACAGCAGAATCCCCTACATATCAAGTCATACGGTTTGAAAAGAACTCCAAAAGTCATCCAGTCTAACCCCTCTACAACAAGCGGGGCCATCACCCACCAGACCAGGTTGCCCAGAGCCCCATCCAGCCTGACCCAGAGATAGGGCCTCCATCACCTCTCTGGGCAGCCTGTTCCAGGGATCCCCACCCTCAGATTAAAGAACTTTTTCGTGATTTCTGACCTAAATCTGCCCTTTTCCAGCTTCAAAACACGACCCCTTGTCCTATCATTCCCTGCCCTTGTGAACAGCCTTCGCTAGCCTCTGACTCTATGATTCTAATGGCCATTTAGCCCCACACTCGCTGTCAGTTACCTCTGTGCCTCCCACAAATCACTGCTACGACTGACAAAGTCAGAGGAACCATCGAGCTCGATTAGGGTCTGTTAGGTCTCGCCCTCGGCGGGTCGGAACTTGCAGCGAAGCAGAACCGCGTCTCTCAGGGCCCGGGAGGCGGCGGCTTCCGGCGGGGCGGAGGCGGGGACGGAGAGGGAAGGGGAGGCCTGGCCGTGCCTCCGCCATGGGCCTGCGGCGGCAGAAACACGCGAAGAAGCACATGGGCTTCTATCGGCACAACTTCCACATCCAGGAGCCCTTCCAGGTGCTGCTGGACGGAACCTTCTGCCAGGCTGCGCTCCGCAACAAGATCCAGATCCGCGAGCAGCTGCCCGGCTACCTGGGCGGAGCCGTGCAGCTCTGCACCAGCCGGTGGGCACCGGGGGATCGTTGTGGGAGGGTCGTTGCGGTGCTGCGGCTCCTCAGTAGGGCTCCGGGACGCCAGGGACTGCTGAGGGCTGTAGAGAACATGCAGGACGGGAGCTTTTCTTTAGGAGCAGCCGCCGTTCCGGGAGATGGCAGGAACTGGAGCTCCGGGAGAAGGGCTTGGGGTGTTGGGAGAGGAGAAGCTCAACGTGAGCTGGCAGTGTGTGAGGGCAGCCCAGAACCTGGGCTGGATCAGAAGTGTCAGCAGCGGGGCAAGGGAGGGGGTGCTCTCCTCTGCTCTGCTCTGGTGAGACCCCACCTGAAGTCCTGCGCCCAGTTCTGGAGCCCCAGTACAAGGACTTGGAGTGTTGGAGCATGACCACAGGAGGCCACAGGGATGATCAGAGGTCTGGAGCCACTCTGCTCTGGGGACAGGCTAAGGGAACTGGGGATGTTCAGCCTGGAGAAGAGAAGGCTCCAGTGGGTCATTAGAGCAGCTTCCAGTACCTGAAGGGGCCCCAGGAAAGCTGGAGAAGGACTTTTGATGAGGGACTGTGATAGCACAAGTGGGATGCGGTCAAGCTAAAAGAGGGGAGACTGAGATGTGACTTTGGAAGAAATCCTTCCGTGAGGCCCTGGAACAGTTGCCCAGGGAGGTTATGGCTGTTCCATTCCTGGAAGTGCCTACGGCCAGGTTGAATAGGGCAGTCTGGTCTGGTGAGAGGTGTCACTGCCCATGGCATGGGGTTGGCACTGGGTGGGCTCTGAGGTCCCTTCCAACTTGAGCCATTCTATGATTTTTACAGTGGGGTGGGGTGAAGGTAACTGCACTGTGTAAGGGCCTCTTGCTGAGAGAGCCTGTCAGCAAAGTGAGAGTGGAGCCAGGCTCTGCGTTCTTGGGCAGGGAGGGAGCTGCTGCTTGTCTTGCAGTCTGGGCCTGCTAGGGAGGGGTTGTTCTCCAAGTAGCTGTTCTCAAGGCAGAGAAAGGCCTGGAGGGAAGGCACTTGCACATCCAATAGCATGGTTGAAGCAGGGTGATGGACACTAACACAGAGTTTAACTTAGGTGCAGCCATTAATCAGTTTGTTCTAATTGAAGTAATTATATTTGTTAAAATAGCAGATTGTGTGCTGGGTGTGCTCCTAACTCAAACATAAGGACTTGTCACTGCTACTATTTTCAAATAATTGAATTAACAATAATTTAATAATATTAAATAATTTAATTCAGCTTAATGTTACTGGTTAATCCCATTTGGACCTGAGGAAATCCTGCTGATGCCTTCAGACAGACCACTGCTTTCAGGTTACTGGGTGCCATTGACAGATCCCAGAGTAGTTACTCATTCCCAATTAACTGTTGTAACTATGTAGTTATTTTCTCACTGAGAAATCACTGTTGCTGTTGGGTTTGCAGATGTGTTCTAAAAGAACTGGAATCATTGGGGAAAGCACTATATGGAGCAAAATTAATTGCCCAAAGGTTTGAAGTTCGAAACTGTTCTCACCACAAGGATCCAGTGAGTGGTTCAGCCTGTTTGCTCTCCATGATTGAAGAAGGCAACCCTCATCACTACTTCGTTGCAACACAGGTAAATGCTCAGGGAAAACATAACTGCATTTTGTTTGATCGAGTCTGCCCTCAGCTGGAGGGGATGCTGCAGAGAGATCTGGACAGGCTGGGTTAATGGGCAGAAGGCAACAGGATGAGATTTAATGGGGCCAAGGGCTGGGTCCTACACTTTGGCCAAAATAAGCCCCTGCAGCTACAGAGGGGGGATGAGTGGCTGGAGAGCAGTCTGGCAGAGAGGGACCTGGCAGGACTGGGTGACAACCGGCTGAACAGGAGCCAGCAGGGTGCTCAGGTGGCCTGGAAGACCAATGGCCTCCTGGCAGCTTGGATCAGCACGAATGTGGCCAGCAGGACTAGGGACGTCATTCTCCCCTTGTCCTGGGCACTGGGGAGGCCTCCCCTTGAGTACTGGGGATAGTGCTGGGTCTCTGACTTCAAGAAAGAGATTGAGGGCTGGAGTGGGTTCAGAGGAGCAATGAGGCTGGGGAAGGGACTGGAGGGAAAGGCTAATGAGAGTCTGAGGGAGCTGGGAGTGTTTAGCTTGGTGAAAAGAAGACTCAGAGGGGACCTTCTCCCTCTCTACAACTCCCTAAATGGAGGTTGTAGTCAGGTGGGGATCAGGCTCTTCTCCCAGGCAGCCAGCACCAGGATGGGAGAGCAGGGCCTGAAGCTGCCAGGGGAGGGTTAGGTTGGCTGTTAGGAAACCCTTTCTCGTGGAAAGGGTGAGCAGAGCCTGGACTGGACTGCCCAGGGCAGTGGTGGAGTCCTCATCCCTGGAGGTGTTGAAGGACTGAACTTAGTGCCCTGCTCTGACTGATAGGCTGATGTTAGGTCCTGGGCTGGGCTGGGTGTACTCAGAGGTCTTTCCCAGCCTCAGTCATTCTATGGTTATGTGAAAGAAACATACAGAAACCTCAATTAGGAGAGTTTTAAGCAGCTTGTGGTCGTTTCACTGGCACTTAAATGTATTTATCAATTATGGAGTAGGGAATCATTTGTCTTATTTGACCAACTCTTATTTTTTGGCCCTAGAAGGTTATTCGTTCAGCAGAAAGTGTAGAAAACATAGTGACTAACAAAAATCCTGAATAATTAACATTAATTAACATACTGCTTATCTGTGCCTGTCTGAAAAGTCCAACAAAGTATTAAAGCCACATAAGTTCAATGTTAGGAAATTTTGGAATTATAAGAATGAAAGTTGCACTTGTGTACAAATAGGCAGATTTGTTCCTTAGGTCTGTTATGGGTTCTGTAAGTATAATTTATGTCCCATGCATATGATGTGGTTGACAATTCTCTATCTATAAGACAGGAGGAAATTAAAATTATAGAATCATGGAGGGACCTGATAGCAACCTTCCAGTACCTGAAAGGGACTACAAGAAGGCTGCAGAGGGACTGTTTAGGAAGGCCTGGAGTGATAGGATGAGGGGCAATGATTTCACATTAGACAAGGGGAGATTGAAATGGGATGTTAGAAAGTTCTTTAGCAGGATGGGGGGTTGAACACTGGAAGAGCTTGCCCAAGGAGGTGGTTGGGGCCCCAACCCTGGAGATATTCAGTGAGAGGCAGGACAAAGCTCTGGGCAACCTGATCTAGTTGAGGCTGTCCCTGCTCCCTGCAAGAGAGTTGGACTAGATGACCTTTGGAGGTCCCTTCCAACGCAGGCAGTTCCATGATTGGATGAGTTTAAAATGACTTGTTACCAGAGAAATTCAGTTTCTCCTTATGGCGTGCTGGGCTGCAAACTGGTGAGTGGGGACTTTGCCCTCCAAAACTGCAGCTAGGCTTATCTCTGCATTTAAAAATGAAACGTTAATACATTTCCCATCAGAAGTGCAGCTAATCAGGAGAGAAAGCGGAATTTAAATTGCTCTGAAAGGCTCTGCTGTGGATATCTGCTAGATTAAGTTTCTGTTTCCTAATGTAATTTATCTTTGTTGTTTTCTATTAAAAGTAGGGGCATTTGAATTGCAAATACAGCTTAATCCCAAAATATTGACTCAGGTATTTAATTTTACAGGACCAGGAGTTAGCAAATAAAGTGAAAAAGAAGGCCGGCGTTCCTCTCCTCTTTATTATTCAGAACACCATGGTGCTAGACAAACCTTCTCCTAAGTCTCTGGCGTTTGTTCAGAAGCTGCAGGCAGATCAGCTTGTACCCGAGTACCAGAAACAAAGCATTGCACAGCTCAAAGAAAGAGAAGGACTGGCAAAGCAAGAAGGGGAAAAGAGGAGAAAACGTAAAAGGGCAGGTGGCCCCAACCCTCTCAGCTGTCTGAAGAAGAAGAAGAAAACGCAGGAGGGTCAGGAGGTATCTACTGCAAAGAAGAAAAGAAGAAAAAGAAAGAGAAATAGAGTTAAAGCAGAAGCTGTGCAGTCAGCACAGAAGAATGAAGGACAATAAACCCACCTCTGTAAACAGTGCGGGACTCGAACACCGCTTGAACTTTGCAAAAAGAAAGATGAATAAGCAGAGAAATCAAATTATTAGTATTAAAATCTATTTTTACGATGTGGGTCTGCTTCTTCGTGCATCCCAGCAAAGTGCAGGGCATTGCCCTAATCACTTACTCTATTGTTCAGTAATTGGATTTGTGACAAAACTTTTAGGAGCCCTCCAGTTTCATTATTCTCTCCAGCATAGAATCAGGGAATGTTTTAGGCTGGAAGGGACCTCTAGAGGTCATCTAGTCCAACCTCCCTGCACAGGGACAACTCTGCCTAGGTCAGACTGCTCAGAGCCTCATCAAGCCTGACCTTAAAGGACTCCAGGGATGGGGCCCCCACCACCTCACCGGGTAGGCCATCAACCACCCTCACACTGAAGAACTTTTATCTAATATCCAGCCTAAATCTATCCTTTCCCAGCTTGAACCCATTGATCCTTGTCCTATCCGTACAAACCCTCTTGCAAAGCCCTTCCTCTCCTTTCATGTAGGCCCCTCTCAGGTACTGGAAGGTCAAAAGAAGGTTCCACTTGTTGCCTTCTTTTCTCCAGGCTGAATAGTCCCAACTCTCTCAGCTTGTCCTCATACGAGAGATGCTTCATTCGCCTGATCATTGGTGGGGTACACACTCCAGTCTGTCCACATGCTTTGTGTGATGGGGACTCCAGAACTGGACACAATACTGCGGGTGAGGTCTCACTAGGGCAGAGTATAGGGGCAGAATCACCTCTCTTACCTGCTGGCCACAAGTCTTTTGTGATTGGCCTTCTGGGCTGCAGCTGTGCAGTGGTGGCTTATGACCAGTTTTTCAACCACCAGCACCCCAAGTCCCTTTCCACAGGACTGCTCTTCATCATCTTGATTCCTGCAAGAGAGTTCACACAACTTGTAGCAATTCTTTGGAAATGCTTCCTGGGTTTCATGCAGGTTTTGGTGGGGCACCAGACCTCTTTCAAATCTAGATTGCTCTTCTTTCTACAACTACTTCTGACAGTTGTTCTCTTGCAGAAGATACTAACGTCGTTTTACCTTCTCCTTAAATATTGCTTCTATATGGCCTCCTCTCTAAACTCAGCCACAGAACTCACTGCTGGAAGATGGAGCAGGCAGCAGAGGTGGTTCACCTTCAAAATCTTACTCAAAAATACAGCAAACCCTGGGAACTTTACTAAAAGTAATGGTTTTCAAAACTGAGCAGCAACTCCCTGAATTATTTAGAACAGTCCCTTTCAGTGTGGTTGAACATAAAGCTTAAAGACTTAAAGACACCTCTTTTTAAAGACTACAATAGATAAAAACAGATTTGCTGCACAAAAAGACTGAGCAGTCCTGCAATGACTCCCACCTCAAAGAATCTAAACCAGTATTGATCTCTGTTTCCTTGGTATTATGGTAACACAAACTGAGTCATGGTGTTGCCACTGGGAAGAACTGGAATGAGAAGAGGGTGAGCTCTTGAGAGAAGCTACAAAAGTCACACTTGAAGCTGGCTGTGTCTGGACTGAGCTCCCAGGATGCTCACCTGCAGGGCTGCCTGAAACCAGCCTGTGCAGAGGCTCTGGCTCTGCTACCTCCGCCTGCCAAGGTGCTCACAGAATCATCAAGGTTAGAAAAAACCTTTAAGATTATCAAGTCCAACCACTAACCCATATCTCGAAACAAGGTACTGATGAGAACCTACTGTGTTGTAGAGGTTTAGCTGGCTCAGGGCAGAAATGAATCTCTAATAATTCAGCAACAGGAATCACAGGGAACATCCCAAGGTGTCCAGTAAAACATTGCTGTTGCTGTCCTAGGTGTTCAGCTCCATGTCCCATCCAAAGCTGTGGTGGCCAGTCCCACACCCTTATTCAACAATTCCTAAGTATGAAGATGTGGCTTCATCTCTAGTGCAGACACAGTGTGCCTGCTAAGAAAGTTTAGGATCATTTTGCTGTAGCTTTGTCAGAGGGACTAGTTTGGGTTTTGAAACCAAAAGAACTTGAACAACTTTGGGGCTACATATTTCCTCTTTCCTCAGAGAGTATAAAGACCTCCGAATCTACACACAACCTTACTATTTCTTTGTTAAATTTGTTTTAAAGAGGGACATAACCCCCTTAATAGAATAATAGGTCAATTATAGATTATAGCTAATAGATTATAGAACAAGAGAACAGGGCAACAGCAACACTTCAGCCACTGTCTGCAGTTCATCAGTGCTGGTTTTAGGACAAAGCCTCATCTCCCAGCAGCAGATTATTTACCCAGAGAGCCTGCCAGTTCAATTGGCTGGATTTATACGTCGGTGTGATCCACTATTGTACAATAAATCATTCCCTGAGCATCTGTTAACGACACTAAATAGACGAGTTAATTAGAAGCTTCTTGAGCCTGCAATGTTTATGAATCACTGAAGTAAATATGAACACAGTATGACTCAAAGAATAAATAACATTCTGGTGGGGAAAGGAGAAAGGGATGTCCAGAGCAGTCACAGAATCAGTGAGGCTGGAAGAGACCTCTGAGCTCATTCAGCCCAGCCCAGCCCAGGACCTAACATCAGCCCATCAGCCACAACAGGACACTAAGGGCCACAGCCAATCTATCCTCCAACTTCTCCAGGAATGGGGACTCCACCACTGCCCTGGGCAGTCCAGTCCAGGGTGTGATCAACCCTTTCCCTGAGGAAGGGCTTCCTAACATCCAACCTAATCCTTCCCTGGCAGCTCCAGGCCCTGTTCTCTTGTCCTGCAGCTAATCGTGTGGGAGAAGAGCCTGACTCCCACCTGACTCCAACCTCCCTTCAGGGAGTTGGAGAG
Organism: Rhinopomastus cyanomelas; assembly: GCA_013400115.1. NCBI lineage: Eukaryota > Metazoa > Chordata > Aves > Bucerotiformes > Rhinopomastidae > Rhinopomastus > Rhinopomastus cyanomelas. The sequence continues at coordinate 403,604 of VXBP01008005.1, read as the reverse complement.
AAGGAGAAGGTCCCCCCTGAGTTTCCTCTTCTCCAGGCTAAGCACCCCCAGCTCCTTCAGCCTCTCCCATCAGACTTTACCTCCAGTCTCTTTCCCAGCCTTGATGCTCCTCTAGACCCACTCCAGCCCTCAGTCTTGAAGTGGCCTAGCACTGCCCCCAGGACTCAAGGGGAGGCCTCCCCAGTACCCAGGACAGGGGGAGAATGATGTCCCTAGTCCTGCTGGCCACATTATTGCTGATCCAAGACAGGATGCCATTTGCCTTCTGGGTCACCTGGGCACCCTGCTGGCTCCTGTTCAGCCGGTTGTCACCCAGTCCTGCCAGGTCCCTCTCTGCTGGGCTGCTCTCCTGCCACTCATCCCCCAGTCTGTAGCTGCAGGGGCTTATTGTGGCCAAAGTGTAGGACCCAGCCCTTGGCCCTGTTATACCTTATTTGTTTTCATCTCCTCTGATACTGGTGTAAATGACTTCTCCATCAGCTCTTGAGTGTTTCTGGAGTTCCTGGAAGGTCCAAGATGAAGAACATCGCACAGTAGCACCATTATTTATCCCCATTGCATCATTTGTACAGAAGGTTCATAAGCAGCTACTGTGAATTTCATACCTGTGTGTGGGCGAAGCATCTCACATGGAGCGGCCAGAGATAGGGGCAGTGAACAAATAAGAGCCCCAGCAGGTGCTATTTGCTGTTCCAAGGAGAAAGACTGCAGTGCCCCGAGGGAGAGGGGCAGAAAGCAGCAGTTCTTACACCCAGAGCCTGCTCCTCATCATTTAGGAACAGCCTTACTAATGCTGGGAGAGGAGTTGCTGGTGTATTCCTCGTAATTACTGGAAGGCTGTGCACTGTGAGCCCTGAATTTGTCTCCGTGAGCTCACCTCGCTGCCAGCAAGGCTGTCATTTTGCTAGAGAGGAGCCAGGCTGGGCTCTCCCAGGGGGATTCACTTCCTTCTCTTGCGGCTGGGATGGCGTGAGCGTGCAGCTGTGCTCTGTGTGGGTACACAGAAACAACGAAGCTGTTAACAAGAGCCCAATTAAAAACAACCCAGAGCTGAGAGCTGGGAAGAAGAGACAAGACACTAGTTTGAGTCACTGGGATTTAAAAGAAACCAAGGAAGAGAGAAAAATCTATCTGAGGATTTCTGGTGTTAACTGGTTAGCAGCAAAACCAGAAATGGATCAGCAGGCAAGAGAAGTAGGGAATGGAATAATAAACCATGAAAAAAAATGGAAAAATCCCCTCAATAATTCTTTTAAATTCCCTTAGGAAAACTCTGTTGCCCTTTCTGACTCAGTTTGTGCCATTTCAAAGCAGGGAGCTGGCCTGACAACCCTGCTCAAGGATCCTGTTGGTAGCCCAGAATTCTCACAGACCATCGGGTTTGTGATGCCAAACACTCTGTATCATTGTGGTCTGTCAGTATCACACCCTCTGCAACCAAATCCTTCTTCTGCAGAGTCTGCCTGATGCTGCTCGTGGCTCATTGACCAGCATGCCGGTACTACACCCAGGAGCAGCCTTCCTCACACCACTATTGATAGTGTGAGTCACTGTAGTTAATTGCTTCTGAAGATACTTACAGCAGTAGCCACAGGAGACTGAGGCTCCTCTGGCTGTGGAAATCCTGACCCTAAGCATGGTATGGGGTTGTTTAAGTCTAAGCTCCTTCCCAAAGCTCAGTAGAGAACTTCAAAAGTTTCTATTTGCAATCTGGACTTGTAGTTGTTCCTGAATTTTTGCCATGTTCATTCCTCTGGAGCCAGAGATGCTACTGGTTTGACTTAGGGGCAGTTACTCTTGGAAAACCACTAAGGAAGTTTGTCACATGATGGTTTAGTTTCCGTTTCAACAGGCAGGTCCTCAGAAAAAAGAAAGAGAAGTTTCTCTACAATTCCTGGCTCTCTCTCTTCACCACTGACCTCCTCTCGCACGAGGAGCTACTAGAAAACACATCATGGCTGGAAAGGACCTCCAGGATCACCAAGTCCAGCCCTCATTCCAACATCTCCCTAACCTCTAGACCACGGCCTCAAGTGATCTAGGTAGTTGGTTTTTGAACACCTGCAGGGACAGTGACTGTCCTGGTCAGCCTGCTCCAGCACCAAACCATTGTTGCCCTAAACAAGAATCTTGCAGTTTCCTCTGTCTTCTATCACATTTGATAAGGAAACAGTCCACTTACTGCACTAAGATTTCAACCACAGAGAGAATGACATGATTTTAAGGCTTTTTTTAATTCCAGATATCTGGAGCTATCATTGAACCCTACTTCCTTCATCGTCCTTGCTGCACTGCTCTGGACTCTCTCCAGCAGCTCTGTGTTCTTGTTGAACTGAAGAACCCAGAACTGGACACAATACTCCAGATGTGGTCTCACCAGGACAGAGTAGAGGGGGAGAAGAACCTCTCTTGATGTGCCCTTTCTGATCCACCCCAGAGTGCTGTTGGCCCTCTTGGCCACATGGGCACATTGCTGGCTCATGGTCATCCTGATTGCCACCAGGAAGGACCCCCAGGTTCTGTTCTCCTACACTGCTCTCCAACAGGTCAGTCCCCAACCTCTACTGGTACCTGAGGTTGTTCTTGTCCAGATAAAACACTCTACACCTACTCTTGTTATATTTCATTACATTTCTCCCTGCCCCAGCTCTCCAGCCTATCCAGGTCAAACCAAATGGCAGCACAGTCTGCTGGGGTGTTGGCCAAACCTACCCAGCTTTGTGTCACCAGCAGACTTGCTGACAGTGCATGCCAATCCCTCATCCAAGACATTAATGAATAGATTGAATAGGATTGGTCCCAGCACCGACCCCCGGGCCACTCCACTAGATCCCGGCCTCCAACTAGACTCTGTCCCATTGAACACTACCCTCTGGCTTCTATCCTGCAGCCATTTCACTGATCATCTGGACCACACTGACTCAGTTTGGCTGCAAGGATGCTGTGGGAGACTGTCAAATGCTTTACTGAAGTCAAGATAGACCATATCCACTGCTTTGCCATCATCTATCCACCTGGCTATGTCCTTGTAAAAGCTATCAGGTTGGTCCAGCATGACTTCCCCTTGGTGAGGCCATGCTGACTGTCCCTAATAACCCTCTTGTCCTTGATGTCCCTAGAGACAGGGTCTAGGATAAATTGTTCCATCACCTTTCCTGGGATGGAGGTGAGGCTGACTGGTCTATTCTGGCTCTTATTTGGCTCTTGTCCAGACTGCAGAGCCTGGCTCCACCAGTCTACCTCTATTTCTGCCTCTCTTTTGCTCCTAAGCCTTTCTGCTTCCGCTTGTAGCTATTCAGCCGCCAGGCTTTGGGACTTCACCATCATCCTGGGCAGCGTGTTCCAGTGCTCAGCCATTATTGCCCTAAACAAGAATAATATTGTCAGTGCCAAGCTCCAAGCAGAGGGAAATCTGCATGGAAAACAGAAGCTGCATGCTATTAGAACCCATTTAGGGCTCTCAGGCTCCTGGGCTGAAAGGAGTTAAATCGAAACTGGGACAGACAGAATCACAGAATCATCAAGGTTGAAAAAGATCTTCAAGATCATCAAGTCCAATCACACATCCTACAACACCATTAATGCAAATCTCTGCTCTGTGCCCATCAGTGGATTTTCTTTTCCATCCCTCTGGCTCTCTGTGAGGTCTGGGGGATTTGCTTTCAAGTCAGAACGTATTTCTTTATGCTGCTGAGAACTAGCCCATGGTTATTACCCATGCCTGACCATACCCAAACGGCACTCAATTAGCTCCACTTATGCAGAATATCTGAGGGATGTTTAATTTATTAGGTTTTTAATTGGTCTCTGTGTGTAACAGGCAAGGGAAAGGTAAGAAATAAGACTCTGTAATCTGAAAAAGTCTTGTTTCCTCCCCATCTTCCCTCCTCGCTCAACTACGGAGTTATTTTTATCCGTTTTTAATTGCATCGTTGTTATTTATAACTTATTTAATTATCTGCTCTGTGAGAGTTTTTGGTGGATACTTGCCAGTTTACTAATATTCACTGCCCACTACCTGATGGTGTCACAAGCACACCATCTGCTCACAGGTGCCTTCCAGAAGGCTCTGAAGTAGCAAACCGACTCAAGCTGCAGGCCGTAGGACTGCAGAGCCATCCAGCTTCCAAAGAACCAACCTTCCCATTCGCAGGTGTTTTTCTTTAAACCCCATTTGATTGAGGCTCTCGCAGCTCCCTTCCTGCTAACCACTAGCTCAACTCCATCATGAACAAATCTGGTACCATTATGCTAGAGAAGACTAATGCCTTGCTTTCACTTTCCATAGACTCATTCAGATTGGAAGAGACTCCAAGATCATCCAGTCCAACCATCACCCCAACTCCACCCTGCCCACTAAACCCTGTTCCCCAGGGCCACAGCTACTCAATGTTTGAACCCCTCCAGGGACGGTGACTCCCCTCCCTCCCTGGGAAGCCTGTTCCAACCCCTGACCACTCTGTCAGGGAAGAGGCTTTTCCTGATGTCCAACCTAACCCTCCCCTGACACAACTTGAGGCTGTTTCTTCTTGTTCTGTCTATGGTGGCTAATTTTTTCTCTTGAAGGATTACTCAGCAATTCTTTTTCCCAGGATTTGGCCAGACCTGTGAGTCCCAATCTCTTGATACTCTACTCATTTGTGTAGTGGTAAGCACCACTAGTTTTGACTATTTGAGAATGAACCTCCCCTATCTAGGGCTGCACCAGCAACTCTGCATCAAAGCCAGATCCCATTTGCCTTTGCAGCATCTTTTCCCCCTCTAACTCCTTCATCTCTGTCCAGGTTCTCTCTGAAAGCCACAGACTAATCCAGACTAAGCTGGATGGACCATGAAGTGAAGTGAACACTCCACTTACTCAGTGGAGAACAAGAGTCTGGGGAAGGCACTGGATGCATTCACTTGTATTAGGTACCCTGGGCCCCAGAAGAGTCACGGAATCATCAAGGTTGGAAAAGATCTTCAAGATCATCAAGTCTAACCATCTACCCTCCAACCCCCAACCACTACCCCATCTCCTCAAACATCTTGGCTGCCCATTTGTTGAATACCTCCAGGGATGGTGCCTCCACCCCCTCCCTGAGCAGCCTGTTCCAGACCTCAGAAAGGGAAATCCCACCTAAAAAGGAATCAGTAACACCAACAGTTACTGAGTGGAAATGAGTCTAAGATACCAAAATTGTGAAGTTTAAACCTTCAGCCTGGAAAATCTGCTCCTCAGTTGAGAACAGAAGGAACAGCCTAAAAACCTACAGCATGGTCCTGCAAACATTTACTCTTAGCTAACAACCTTGGCTTCAGGACTGACCTTATGTCACTGTCTTGCTGCTCCAGCAATAGATTTATCACCAGCATCTCCTTGTGGGATCACAGGAGATTTTCCCAATCACCGAATGGGAGATGACCCATTGTGCTGGTCTCTTCTCACAGGTCATTAGCAACAGAACCAGAGGGAAGGGCTTCAAGCTTCAACAGAGGAGGGTTATACTGGACATCAAGAAGAAATTTTTCACGGAGAGATTGGTCAGGCACTGGAATGGGCTGCCCAGGGTGGTGGTTGAGTCCCCATCCCTGGATGTGTTTCAAAGTGGCTTAGATGTAGTGCTGAGGGATCTGTTTTAGGGGTGAACATGTAGAGTAGGGTTGATGGTTGGACTTGATGATCCCAAGGTCTTTTTCAACCTGAATGATTCTATGAATTTTTGTAGAAGTTCCCCAATGGTGTTAGACAACCACCTCACAGCAGAGCACTCAGGGTCATAAAATGACTGTAAAATTCATCCTTCTGCAGGCTTCTGGCTGAGAGCGCAGATCTGGAGGGTGAGATCTGGCTCGGCCCTCCCACTCATGCAGGATGGTGCTCACAGCTCAGCTCTGCAGCTGCTGAGCCCTTTCCTTCAGTTACTAACCAACTAATCCCTGTCAAAACATTTTCAAACAAGAAATCTCAGTGGGTTGCAAGAATAATAGTTGAATTCTTTTTTAGAAGGGGAAAAACAGAACCCTGTTTTTGGTAGGAGAGTGGATATCTCTGCAGGCTGTTACCTCAACTCCCTGAAACCAGCCAGTATTGTTGGTGCGACCTGAAGATTAATTTCTGTGCCATTATCAGCCGTAACCCGTGAGGGATTAATTGCATTTGTATCTCATATTGAAGCCCTATTTATATAATCGAGCAATCTGGAACAGATAAGCCCCTACTTGGGAAAACTCCGATGCTCAACAATATTTGCCTTTGCCTCAGACAGGTTGTGTCCCACTGGGAACGAGGCAGCTCACTAAAACACCATTTGTAACATGGTGTGACAAACCCTGGAGCCGGGGCGATAATCTCTGCAAACCCTGTGCAAACAGTCCCTCTGTCTCAGCACCGGTGATTAATGGGCTCTGCAGAACCCACATATGGCCCTCTGCATTAATTACTTCAGAGGGCTGCTAAATGGAAACCCCAAAGTCCACAGAGGTTCTAGGAGAAGGTGGGGGAACGGGTTGTGAGGCTGGGCTGGATGCAAGGCCCTGAGCTATGGAAGGGTGTGGGGCAGTTTGAGCTCCCCAGGAGTCAGAATCTGTTCAGTGTCATCTAATTATAGGACAAAGGGTGACAGCTGGAACATAGGAGGCTCCACACCACTGTGAGAAGGAACTTCTTCCAGTGAGGGTGACAGAGCACTGGAAGGGGCTGTCCAGGGAGGTTGTGTAGTCTCTTTCCTTCTCTGGAGACATTTAAAACCTGCCTGGACATGTGTTCCTGTGTGATTTGATCTAAGGGATCCTGCTTTGTGGCAGGGAGATTGGACTGGATGATCTTTCAAGGTCCTTTCCAGTCCCCAATGTTTTGTGATTCTGTGCTGGTATAGCTGCATAGAGGATGTAGGGTCTCCAAGATGCAGCTCTGCAGGTAGTTCAAGCAGAGTGACTGGAGTCACGCTGTCTCATCTGGGGTAGACACCTCATGTCAGGCAGAGGATTGATGGGTACAGTGTGCTGGGCCATCTCATTTAAACTGCATTTCTGTACTTCACTAGTTGGACTGGATGATCCTTGAGGTCCCTTCCAACCTGGTCTACTGTGATACCATGACATTTGGGCATGCAGCTGCTCACAGCTGTGGGTCTGTTCCTCCAGGCACCTCTCAGCCCCAGGGTGCTGGTAGGATGGGATGAGGAACCTCTGCTGAGACTGGCTGGAAGTGGAACTGGGCAGAGCAATCAAACAGAGGGGATGTGGCTGGTCTTAAGAGACCACAGTTTGTAATGTTCTCTCTGTCCCTGCCATAACTGACGTGATTTAAATTACACAGACCCTCTGTAAATTATTGCAGCTCTACTGCAACAAGTGAAACGGTGCCAATTTATCTCCAGGGAAGATCTGAGCCTAAATGCTTTACAGGGAAAGAAAGAAAATGAGGAGAAAAGTGTACATTTATCTTCCCAATGCATTCTCTGGGCCTCATCCAAGGGGAAAACTTCTACATCTTGCCTCAGAACCTTGAAATCCCAGCTGTGGGACTCTGGTTAGAGCTCCCATGGAAAAGTCTTAATGAATTTACCATGGATTTTTTCTAATTCATTATAAATATGCCAAATCCCATAAAGCATGTTAGCCTGCCTGTGTATTTGTCACTTGTCCCACAGAAGTCTTTGGCAGGGAGATCACTGCCTGCCTGGACCTTTACAGTTGCCCAGTGATGGCACAACCCTGACAATGATGGCACCACCGTAGTGGCTCTGCCAGATGTGATGCAGGAGGGTTGGACCTAGCTGATCTGTAAGGTTCTCTTCTAGCCTAACCCATCCTATGGTTTTATGATTTATGCCTTAGAATGGTTATTTAAGGCTGAACTCCCAGTCATCATCCATAAAAGCCATTTCAGCTGGAAGAAATCACTCGGTTACTCAGACTGTTTGGTGTGGTCCCACAGCCACACAGCACTTCCCTCAGACAGGTCTTCTATCAGTTATTGATGCTCCTACAGGTGTGGGACACCCTAAGAAAGACCAGACCCTCTCTCTCGTGTAACAACAGCCTGTTGCCTGTGACAATACCTGTCAACAAAGGAGGGGCACAAGTCCCTACCTGATCCTATACACAAGGAAACAAAGGCTTGAAAGGTTTCCTAATCAGACCTCATCCCTGGCAGAGTGGTCAGGGGTTGGAACAGGCTGCGCAGGGAGTGGGGGAGTCGCCATCCCTAGAGGGGTTCAAAAAACAAGCAGATGTGGCCCTGAGGAACAGGGTTTAGTGGGCAGGTTGGGGTTGGTGGGATGGTTGGACTGGATGGTCTTGGAGGTGTCTTAATGATTCTGTATCCTCTAACTTTTCCAGTTTACATGGGTAAGATGACACCATTTTAGCTTCCTTGTCTTGTGCTTATCACAACATCCTGATAATTCTTAAAGAGGGTGAGTTTGTTTGATGGTCACCCTCTTCACCAAAGCAATACCCTGAGATGGATAAATATAGGAAAAGATACCTCAACAAAATGTTCCCCTGAAATTCCCTGGATAAAGGCAGAGCAGCAAGGAAGCCATGGACACCACAAGGAGGCTGAGGTCTCCCTTCTGAGAAAGAAGGCAGCTTCCATCTTAGAGGGACCTTAAAGATGAAACGAGCAACAAAGATAATAAATTAAATAGTCCAAACTGTTCTGCACTCTTACCCCTCATCTGGGTGATCAGCAGGTAAGGAGGACACAGACAGGTCACTTAGTACAGACCCCCACACAAGAGGCTTTCTGTGGCCCACAAACTAACCAATGAACTTTTCATCCTGGAATAACCAAGTGAGGTTCCAGGATAAATTGAGAGTGCAGACAGTTCAGAGGAGCAGTGCCCAGCAGTTTGCTGCTGAAACAAGAGCTTGGGGAGGGAAAGAGCAGCTGGGCTGCAACAGTGGGTTCCTCTTTGTTCCTCTTCTTTTGCATGTCTTTTCCCTTCTCCGGGAAGGTTCTAGCTCTGTGGTGTGCAGGGAGGACAGTTAATGCACAGCCACCTGCAGGAGCTGAGCCCTGGTGTAGAGGAATCACTGAGAACTCTCCCAATTGCATTTATTCAGCCTGCAACAGGATGAGATTTCAACGTCTCCTGGGCATGGGCCTCACAACCCCAAATGATTCTTCATGGCTAAATCATGTTTTGTGCTGGTTAGGCAGCAACCTGCAACCTCAGGTAGCGAGGAGGCTGGTTTGTCCTTAAATTCTGCCTTGTCCTTAAGTTCTGCTTTTTGCTCTTACAAGAGCTTGAAACAAAACCAACACAGATTCCTTCCCTAGCAACCTCTGCCTTGATTACTCGCTGCATTAACTCAGCAATGCGGTGATTTGAGCCTGTTGGTTTATTGATTTAGTTCTACCAGGAACACTGATGCAACCACCAAATTGTTTCCTTTTTAATTAACTTAGCAAAATTGTGGCAGATTAACTCTGAACTCCCTCATTTCTTCGTTTCAGTCAAAGCCAGTTCAATAAAACCCACCACACCGGTTTGTTCCATCAGGCTGAATCTCAATTCTTCCTTCAGATTAGTGTCTCTCTCATGTTTAGAGGGAAAGTCTGATGAGGAGAGGGTGAGGGAGCTGGGGGTGTTTAGCCTGGAGAAGAGGAGACTCAGCGGGGACCTTCCCCCTCTCTACAACTCTCTGAAGGGAGGTTTGAGTCAGGTAGGGGTCAGGCTCTTCGCACAGGCAACTAGTGATAGGGCGAGAGGGCAGGGCCTGAAGCTGCCAGGGGAGGGGTTAGGTTGGATGTTAGGAAGCCCTTCCTCACAGAAAGGGTGACCAGACTCTGGACTGGACTGCCCAGGACAGTGGTGGAGTTCCCATCCCTGGAGCTGTTGAAGGATAAGGGCTGTGGCCCTTAGTGCCCTGTTGTGGCTGAAGGGCTGATGTGTTAAGTCTTGGGCTGGACTCGATAAGCTCAGAAGGCTTTTCCAGCCTCAGTAATTCTGTGATTCTGTAATGGAGAGGGAGACTGGAACCAAAGGCCTCATGGAAAAGAAAGGGAAAGGCTCTGTTTTCTCCTGTTATTATTGAAATATACCTTGGCTACTGACAGAAGGCTACAGTTCCAAGATTTGAGTTAACCATGGACAGATCAACACTTCTTACTGGGAGATGGATTTCTAGCATCAGACTGTTCAGCAGGGTGGCTTTAGATAACAGTCAGAGTCTATATTTGTACAGAACCTTGGAGTTTCCTCTGTCTTCTATCGCATTTTGATAAGGACACAGTCCACCTAGTGCACTAAGATTTCAACCATAGAGGGAATGACATTTTAAGGCTTTTTTTATTCTAGATATCTGGAACTGTTGTCAAGCTCTTCAACCAGCTGCTCATGGTTTTGCAGTATGATCACAGCTTTTCTTTCTTTCCCAACACCTTTTCTCACTGAAATCTCCAGTGCTGGGTGTCCTGGTACAAATTCAGACCACACAGACTCTTACCACCCCCATATCCTAAACAAGGAGCTCCTACCTTACAGTGTGTGACCTCCTCAGAAAGGTGCTGCTTTTCTCCTCGTTGCTCCAGCCCTACAATTACCACAGAATCATAGAGTCATCATGGCTAGAAAGGACCTTTAGGATCATCAGGTCCAGCCCTCATCCCAACAGCACCCTAATCACTAGAGCATGGCCTCAAGTGCTCTAGCTACTCTGTTTTTAAACACCTCCAGGAAGGGTGACTCCACTACCTTCCTGGGCAGCCTGTTCCAGTGCCCAACCACTCTCTCAGGAAAGAACTTCTTCTCAAGATCCAAACCAAAGCACCATATTCACACCTGCTGCTCTTCTTTGTACAAACCAGAGCCAAAGCCACTCACCGCAGTCTGCAGTCATGTGTTGGTTCTCACATTTAATCTTCTGAACCAAATGATGCAAAAGAGGGATAATGGGTGTGAAACCACAGGATGTCTATAAATTAAAAGATGGGCAACAGACAAGAAATGTCTGAAGAATGTTCATGCAGCTCAGTTTTGGTCTCCAAATCTACAAGCAATCTACAATGGCATCCTGGGGTGGATCAGAATGGGGGTGGTTAGCACATCAAGAGAGGTTCTTCTCCCCCTCTGCTCTACCCTGCTGAGACCACATCTGGAGTATAGTGTCCAGTTCTGGGTCCCTCAGTTGAGGAAGGACATGGAGCTGCTGGAGGGAGTTCAACATAGAGTAATGAGGATGATGAAGGAAGTGGAACACCTCCCTGATGAGGAAAGGCTGAGGTCTCTTTAGCTGGGAGGAGACTGAGGGGTGACTTCATTAATGTTTATAAATACGTCAGGGGTGGGTGTCAGGAGGATGGAGCCAGGCTCTTCTCAGAGTTATCTGGTGATAGGACAAGGGGCAATGGGTGTAAGCTGGAACATAGGAGGTTCCACATCAATATGAGAAAAAACTTCTTCCCAGTTAAGGTGACAGAGCACTGGAACAGGCTGCCCAGGGAAGCTGTGGAGACTCCTTCTCTGGAGACATTGAAAACCCACCTGGATATGTCAGCTTGGTCTAGGTGATCTTGCTGTGGCAGGGAGATTGGACTGGATGATCTTTCGAGGTCCCTTCCAATCCCTGATGTTTTGTGATTCAGCTGCATCTCAACAACTTGTTAAAGAAGCTGCAGTGTTGTCTGCAATAAGCTTGAGGCTGCTGCAGTGAAATGATACCATCAGGTGTGAGCAAACAGCTGGAGGAGGAAAACAGCTGGTGCTGGGATAAACTCTTCCAAGTCACAGGAACTGCAGCAATACGTCAAATTCCTCCAGGTTTTGAGGAGAACAGACAGCTGCTGCCCACATTGGTGTGAAGGGAAAAGTGCCTGCCAAAAGAAATCAAAGGTTATGAGCCATAAAATATCCTCAGTGCCAGCACAACACATCCTCTCCTCACAGCAGCTCTGCTGCCACTTTGGGGAGCTCCCAGAATGGAGGGAACGCAGTGGCTAGAAATTCCCCTGAGATTGTTCTGTGTCTTCATGCAGAAGGAAACCTCCACCGATGACCAAGCAAGACCCTCCTGGTGCTGCTGTTGGGGCTGGGCTGTGCAAGAGATCGCAGAGACAAGTCCTAGTGCTCCTTTGGGTCACAGAGATGGAAAGTGGCTTTGATCAGCCCTCAAGGTTTTGGTTTTCCTGCATGTCATGTGTTATTGGAAGGCTGTTCATATTTAGCTATGTTTTTTAATGCAGAACAAGTCCATCTGCTCTCTGCTAACAGCAGTATTTCACTTACTGTCACGTTTTCTCCCAGTTTTCAAACGTAGGCTGCTGAGGGAGCTCAGAGATTATCCCACACACCTAGGGAGGGGGATGGAGCAAACAGAAAGGCCACAGCCCTGCTGGTTCATCCACTTCACTCCTCCACAAATGCATCCTTCCCTGATAAAATGCTTCACACACTGGCATTGCACAGTAAAAAGATGAAGGTTTGAGATGAAGGAAGCAGCTGGGTGTGCAGCAGGTGAACAGGAACTGGAAAAAATCCTGCCAATAGTAAATACCATGGGAACTCCCAGCGTATTATGGGCTGTTTTCAATCTCATACAATGGGACATCCTCCCTCCATTCACACACACAAGTAAATTACAGAATCACAGAATATTAGGTATTGGAAGGGACCTCGAAAGACCATCCAGTCCAATCCCCCTACCAGGTGATTCTTAATTTTCTGTATCTGACATGGAAGTGTGAGGGTCTGGGTCAAGTCAGCAAGAAGAAGTAGGATTGCAGAGCCCCCAGGTCCAATTCAAAGCTCAGATCAAGACAGCAAATCAAAGAGGTGATTCTGCTCCTCCACTCTGCTTTGGTGACACCTCACCTGGAGAATTGTGTGCAGTTCTGGAGTCTCCAGCACAAGAAGGATGTAGACAGATTGGAGCACGTCCAGAGGAGAGCCACTGAAATGATCAAGGAAATGGAGCATCTCTCACGAGGACAGGATGAGAGAGTTGGGACTATTCTGCCTGGAGAAAAGAAGGCTCTGGGGAGACCTTCTTTTGACCTTCCAGTACCTGAGAGGGGCCCACATGAAGGCAGAGGAGAGGCTTTTCAAGAGGGTTTGTACAGACAGGACAAGGAGCAAAGGGTTCAAGCAGGAAAAGGATAGATTTAGCTGGATATTAGAAAAAAGTTCTTCAATGTGAGGGTGGTTGATGGCTGGAATGGGCTGGCTGGGGAGGTGGTGGGGGCCCCATCCCTGGAGTCATTGAATGATGACTCCAATCTTGATGAGGCTCTGAGCAGCCTGACCTAGGTAAAGTTGTCCCTGTGCAGGGAGGTTGGACTAGATGACCTCTAGAGGTCCCTTCCAGCCTAGAACATTCCATGATTCTATGATCAATAAGGTGTTCTATGCCTTAGAATAAAGGCTAGTAAACAGGTATTTTCACCTCCTTCTCTTTGTAATAGAACAGGGGGGATGTCTCAACGAGTGATAATTAGAAAACAGCCACATGTGAGAAATCATCTTCTTGAGCAAGGAAACAGCCACAAATAGACCCTGAGCAGATCACAGCTCTGGGGTGCTCCAGGCTCTTTTCACATGAATAAAGGGAATGGCAATGAAAAGGCCATACCCCAGCTAATGACAGCCTGCCTGCCTGCTAGATGTGACCTGCAAATGGATCTTCAAATGTTACCAACTGTCAGCACAATCAGGGTGCTACCTGCACCCCCAGGGATGTTGTAGAGTTAAACAGGTGGATTTTTAATCTAGCTGTAGCTCTTAGTAGGGATGCGGTTCCCCCAGACTCCTTGGCTTGGTCTGGGATAGCTGCTGTGCATCTTTCTGTACCAACTCCTCCTATTTCAGGCTCAGCAAATCATTTTAGGGATAAGGAAACTGCCACTTCCATCAGATGCAAATGCTGTGCCAGCCCTGGCTCAGTGCAGGGAAGCAGAATCTGTTGTGTGGGATGGAGCTTGGCAGAAGCACATGGGCAGGATGAGTTTCAAGATCAAAGCAGGAGATCAAACCTAGGGTCTATTCGGTCTTTTGCCTTACTTTCAAAACCACTTAGGACCATCTGCCTGCAGGTTTGGGTAGGATGAGATATCCCAGGTATGTGGCAGTCTTCTTCCAGCAGTGATTCTGGTCAGCTCCTCTTCCTCAGAGTAGACTATTTCAACACCAAGAGCACTTCTGGATTGCTCCTGATCAAGATCAGCCAGCCCCACTATGCCTGGGTTACCTGTGTGTTTAGATGGAGTGAAAGAGTGGCCGACACCAGCCCAGACTTCCATGGTGACCACAGTGCTTGGTTACAGGACTTAACTTCCCATGAAGGAGGAGAAGACCATCTTTCCAATTGTTTGCTACACAAGCTATGAGGGAGAAAGGATGTGGGAGAAAGAAGAGAGTGAGAGAGGGAGGGAGAAAAAAAAAAGGATGGGGAGAGAGAGAGAGAGAAAGAAAAGGAGGGAGAGAGAAAAAGGCATCAGAGCCACAGCTGAGGAGCCTAGGACACCTGAAATGAGCAGGTCTCAAGGACATGGAGAGTATTAGAGGCTCTGTTATTTGTTTATGCATTTATGTCACCCATCGCAGGACATTTCCCTACATGAAGGAAGCGTGTGGCGAGCTGCCCTTATTTTCATGTGCGTAGACAGGAATAAAAAACCCTCATCACCATTTTTGCCAGAACTGTCCAAGTACGCTGAGCACACAGGGAGATTTTTTTTCAGATTCTATTTGCTGTAGGAACCCCTCTCTTCCTCCTGTTTTATAAGAACCCTGCTCTGGAGGTGGGACATCAGCCAGCTCCATTATACTTCATTTATCATCAGGTTTGCACAGAAACTCCAATGATATCACTGGAGGGCTGGGGAAGTTCTGATACTCAGAGACATAAAATTTAATATCTACTTTGCTGGCCTAATGCAAAATGTTATTACGTTCAGAAATAGATTCAAAGTTGGGAGACAAAAGGTTTTAGGCAGATCTTTGGGAGAAAACAGTGGTTTCTTAGAAAGGGATATAAAAGTAGCTGATGCTTCTTCTCTGATATGGGACATACCTCTCTGTCTGCTTCGAGGAGTCCAGAAAAGCTTGGGAGAGCTGTGAGCTTTGTGTTTGTAAGGCGATCTTACAGGGAAGTCCTCTGTTTTCATGAAAACATCAGCAATTTTTCTGTAAGAGCTGGCAAAAGAAAATAAAACAGGGTGATTAGAATGCCCGTAGGAACTGAAATAAAAATGCTTATGACAAACATCTAGGGGAAAGCCTCAAAAGCTGTAAAATATTGTGACTGAGGGAGCTGGGGCTGTTCAGCCTGGAGAAGAAACCTCACTGTTCTCTACAACTACCTGAAAGAAGGTTGGTGTGAGGCAGAGTTTGGCCTCTTCGCCCTAGGGACCAGCTGTGATCACCTCCAGAGCAGCTGTCTTAGCCTTTGAGACGTCTGTGCTCCACTGTGGATCTTCTAGCTATCTCAAGCCTCTTGAAACCTTCTGAACCTTTGCCTCGCCCAAGGAGAAAAGTCTCTCCTTGTCCACTCTGTCTGTAAAGGCCACTCTGAGCAGAGCAGCTCTTTGAATAGGAAGCTGTCAGGTGGCTCTTGTCACCTGGAGATGCCACCACTTTTGGGTTAATGGATGACCTTCTCTCTGATATTTCAAATGAAAGCTGTGAAAGAGCTGGTTAACCCAAGTCCAAGTTGAGGAGAAACTGGACAATGATCTTCAAAGTTTTGCCAAACATCTGGCAACATCACTGGAACAGGCTGTCCACAAGTCAGGCTGAATGGGGCTCTGGGCAATATAGTCTGGTGAGAGATGGCTGTGCTTGGTGTAAGGGGGTCGGACTCGATGCCCTTTGGAGGTCCCTTCCAACCCAACACAGTCTATGATTGAAATAACACACAGGAACATCAAGATGTGGCTGCACACTAGCAGATTGAAAGGACTCAAGAAGCCTCTTCTGCCTACAAGACCTTCAGATTTAGGAGAGAAAAGGAAGGGAAGAGTCTCCAAATGTTTTCTGTACAACTAAACTTCTCCACCGTGAATAAAACTTCTGGTGTGAATGCAGATCCTCATTAGTGCAGACCTCTGGGAGACACCACGATGAAGCGAAGCAGAGCCAGATGAACAATTGAGAGAAACAACAAATTGCCAGTGCTGGATTAAAAGAACCGAGTGCCAAGTGACTACAGTGCAGACTCACGGAGAGAATAATCAGCAATGTGATTTCTGAGAAAGGCTTTTTCCAAGAAGAGTTTCTGGCTCTGCAAGACCAGGCCAGGCACGGGGAGAACAGGTTAGTCCCCAGTGGTGTAGGTAGAATTTGAGGTTGGGAGCAGACAGCTGAAGACATTTTTCTGTGGACTGACTGTTTCCACCTCAACTACCTGAAATACTTCACGAATTTTAAATCTTTCTCAGACTACTTCAAATTCTCGGTCTTTCTTTTACAGTGAGGTCCTCTGAAATGAAACTATTTGGTTTCAGAGAACATTAGGGTCTGGAAGGGATGATTGAAAGATCATCCAGTCCAATCCCCCTGCCACAGCAGGATCCCCTAGATCAAGTCGCACAGGAACGTGTCCCCGTGGGTTTTAAACTTTCCTTCTCCTTTAGAAGGAAATAGGGAGTCACAATAGAGGATAAATACAGGTGACCTCACACACGCCCTTCAGTCAGCAGGAAATTAACTCATTTAAATCTACTTTCCTTGGCCTTTTGCCCATTCATTGCTCTCATCAACAACTCAGACCTCCCAGCCTTTAAACCCCAAGACTGGAGAGGATCTAACTTGGCTGCTTGGAGGAAAACACTGTGGAGAAATTAGTTTGTTAAGGATTATTTTACACCCTACTTACCTCTACTATTTTGAGCTGGGATCTAGAAGCTCATTGTAAGATGCAGTGTTGCAAACATGAGCAGAACATGGATGCTAGTGATAAGTTTTCAAATGATGAGCCAGTTAGTTCTGCAACCAATTACATGTATCTTCTGGTTTCCTTCTGATTTAAATGGATTTCTCTACCCTGTGTTCAGAACAGTAGAAGCTGCAGTTTTCCAATAACCTACAGCTTTTGTAGCAGGTCAGTGCAATGACTTTAAAATGTTTTGGGGTTTGTTTTGCTTTAAACACTAATCCCAAATTTACTGTCATGGGTTAAAATTATCTCTCTGGCTTTAAAACATGGTGCTACCTTGGTACCTGCCTCTCCATTGGAGTAGGTGGAATAGGCTTGTGGATGAGTGATTGCTACTCACATCTGGTCTCACTTGAATGTTTAGAAGCTGCACTGTTTTCACATTACTGCTACAGAGCTTAAAAAAACATCATTTTTGTCCCTCATCGTGGCCTTTGTGTGGGTACTGTAGTCTGAGTCCTACCCCAGTGAGATGGTTACTGTGTGTCAGGCAGCAGGCTGGAGGCCCTCTGCTCTGGGGATAGGCTGAGGGAGCTGGGGCTGTTCATCCTGGAGAACAGAAAGCTCTAGGGGCACCTTAGAGCAGCTTCTAGTACCTGAAGGGGCTACAGGAAAGCTGCAAAAGGACTTTTTGTGAGGGACTCTAGTGATAGGACAAGGTGGGAGCAGTTCCAAGCCAAAAGAAGGGAGATTTAGATTGCATTTTAGGAAGAAATTCCTCCTTGTGACAGTGCTGAGGCACTGGAACAGGTTGCCCAGGGAGATTGTGGCTGCTCTACCATTAGAAGTGTCCCAGACCAGGTTGGATGGGGCTCTGGCCAACCTGGTCTGGTAAGAGGTGTCACTGCCTATGGCAGGGAGTTTGGAACTGGATGATCTCTGAGGTCTTTTCCAACCTAAAGTATTCAGTAACTATATTTCTGTGCTCATAGTCATGGATCTGCTGAACAGGCAGGTAGCTGTCATATCCTTGTCCAAGCAGCCCAACTGCAGGTCCTGGCTCTCAGCCTTCTGAATCTATCTGCACACCCTCCACCTTTGTGATGAAAACTCATACTCCTCTCACTTCCAGTCCAGCCTCAGAGCTTCGGTTTAAGGGCTCTGCTATACGCACACCCAGCACATCTGGCTGGATTTGGTACCTGCTGGGAATAATCTGCACCACAAGGGCTTTCTCCTAACAGAAACAGCACTTGAGGCACGATAACAAGGATTGCCACAAAGCCAAAGTGATCTGGATAAGGTTAGGTATGTACCCATCTTGACAGACCTCTAGGGTCAGCTCAGCCCACTCTTCCCTGGGTGCTTTGTGTTGGGAATGATCTGCATGCACCCTGCAGGGAACAGCTCTGGGCACTCAAGACTAGACACTGCATCAGAAACTTCCTCCCCATTTGTGTACCCCACAGGCTGAGCCTATGCTCAGCAATGCCTCATCAAGAGCAGCTCGTTGGAGTCAGTAAAACCCACCAAACATCTGCAGAGACCTGTCAGTTAGGTCACCCTTGCCAGGGCAACAGCACAAGCAACAGGGGAACGACAGGTGTTGCAGCACAGAGCAGCTTGGCTGCTGATGTGCAGGATGGTTTAAGTATCCCTACCCCATGCAGCAGGTCTAACCCTTTAGACTGAAGTTTTTTTAGCATTAGGGCTACCTGCTCAGCTTCTGATGGAGCCTCCTGGAACTCAACTGACTCCACAGTGAAGGCGACAGAGATCCCACCCAGCTCACCATGGGAAGCAGCTGGCCACAATTAAACTGGAACGGCTTCTGACAGCTGTGAAGATGCAACTTCACACTGGAATTCCCCCTGCGTCTTCCGCACTCAGTTCAGTCCTCCTGACAAAGAAGCAAGGAAAACCTGCAGCTTGTGTTGCTAAGAGGCTACCACCATAACAAACCTTTTCCTGCCTTTTCTGGCTCATTGCTGCCTCCCTCAGCATCAAGATCTGCAGCTACAAGCTTTTTTCCACAGTTTCCAGACACAAAATAGTAGAGAGATTATTTTCAGGGTCTCTCATCAGTTATTTGACCAACTGGAGAAACAGTCCTGAATTCAACATCTAGTTTGGCTTTTGAATCCAACCGCTGAGCTGCTCCTTCGATTTTCTCACATTATCTGTGGTTTCTTATGCCTTAAACATCAGCATTTCTTTTGTTTTGGAGATTAGTCCCGTAGTCAAGGAACCTGAGAAGCTGCTTGAATTGTACAACCCCAAATGTAGCTGAAGTGTCCTGCAGAACCGCTAAGCAGTGGAATGGCTCACGGTGTGCCAACTGCTTCGCTTCAGAGGTAACAAGCCGCGGCCACGCACGACACACTCTGCCTGCACAGCGCATGTGGACTGCGCTCCTGGGTTCTTCTCCAGTAATGGGAGGACTGGATAGAATAATTCATTCAGGTTCGAAAAGACCCTTGGGATCATCAAGTACAATCATCAACCCCACTCTACAAGTTCACCCATAAACCACAACCCCCAACACTACATCTAAGTGACTTTGAAACACATCCAGGGATGGGGACTCAACCAACACCCTGGGCAGCCCATTCCAGTGCCTGACCACTCTCTGGGAAGGATTTCTTCATGATGTCCAGTCTAAACCTACCCTGTTGAAGCTTGAAGCCCTTCCTTCTGGTTCCATTGCTAATTACTTGTGAGAAGAGACCAGCATCAACACCTTGACTATGTCCTTTCAGATAGCTGTAGAGAGCCATGAGGTCTCCCCTTAGCCTCCTCTTCCTCAAACTAAACATCCCCAACTCTCTCAATCTCTCATCAGATTGATTCTCCAGGCCCTTCACTAGCTTCGTTGCCCTCCTGCACTCGCTCCAGCACCTCAATGTCTCACTTATGCTGAGGTGCCCAAAACTGAACCCAGTACTCAAGGTGCGACCTCACCAGAGCTGGGTACAGGGGGACAATCACCTCCCTACTCTTGGACACAAGAGTTTCTAACACAGGTCAGGATGCCATTGGCCTTCTTGACCACCTGGGCACCCTGCTGGCTCCCTTTTCAGCTGCCTGTCAGAACCCCCAGGTTACTTTCTGCTAGACTGCTTTCCAGCCACACTGCCCCAAGCCTGTAGCCTTGTATGGGGTTGTTGTGACTAAAAAAAATCTATCATCTTTCCCAGAATGAGCAGAAAATTAGTGCAGACCCATCCTTTGGCAGAGGTTCCCTAACAAAACTACCCAATTTGAGTGAGAGGATTCAACTCCTGACTTGGAGAAGCGGACTATCAGTTGTGGTGGGCAATTTGACAATAAAGACACCATCCCAGCAGCTTCAGCCAGTACTGGGACTCCTGAATTTAAGCAGCATCATGGCGAATAGCTTGCGTAGAGCAACTTAACACCCACACAAAGCTGGCACAGCCATTTCAGAAAGCAACCCTCACCCTTTCCCTGCACTCCTGCCTGCTGCTGGCACAAGTTTCTGCATGGCTGCCCAGTGTGCAGGATGTAGGAACTGATCCAGCTGGAGGGAAAAGAGAATAAACCAAACTGTTTCTTTTGGTGGGTTTTAACCTGAATCACTTCACACCATCTGCAAACCTAGAACTCCATTGTACATATAATTGCCAGCACAGGAAGGGGGAAATACTCCAAGGAAAGAGCAGAACACACTGAAGTTCTCCTAGCTGGGATTTTGGACGTGTGTGAATGTTGTTTCTAACCTAAATAAATGTAAAACCAGCTCCTGTTAGAAGAAGGGAAAACTTTCCTACTTTTACCTCCTGCTGTCTTGAGTGGCTTAATCAGACATTGAGGTCTGCAAGAAATTGAGAGAGAACTGTCCTTTCCTCTTTGTGCATTGAGAAGATACTTCCTGCTCCTTTAGCTTTTCTCTGTGTTGATCTTGCTGAAGTTCTCAGTAAGTAGAGTCAGTTCTTAAAGGTAAAACAAAAGAAAAAAACCTTTGAAAAAGCACAAGCTGAACCATGATAATCACTGAAGAAATAATGTTCCACAAGTAACAGACACATGAGAGCTTTGGAAATAGAAAAACTTAACAGAATTCCATATCCACCTCCAAAAAGTGCCTGACCTGTCTCTTCTGTCCTGGCTGGAGCAGAGCTCTCAAGGGAGAACTAGAGCAGAACATCTATACAAGGTTCAGACAACAGGGCAGAAATGGATTTGACAGCTGAATCTCCTTGCAGAAATATTTCCTCAGATTCACGACTGTTTTCTTTCTGAGCCACCAAAAAAAGGATCAATGTGGAAAGCAGGGCATGCACAGCAAAGCACTGATCTGAGTAACTGGATAAGCAGACAGAACAAACCCACTGCCAGCGGGGAACACGAAGCACTGAGAGCTGTTCCTGGCTCCTTCCTCTCACTGGTGCTACAGCCACTTACCACACACTGCTGCCTCAATGGAAAAGCAGCAAGGAGGATATTTTACATGATCAATCAAATCTAGACTCCTCAGCAAGATCAGGTTCTGAAAAGTTGGGATTGTTACTCACTGAACTGCTACAAAAGCAAGCTTCTTGTCTAGTTAGGGTAACTGGATGCTTATGGCAAGTCCTGTAAAGCCTTTAGGTGTTTATCTGAATAGCAACTGTAACAAAAAGCAGATGTGCTTATTTTTTCAGTACTCCAGTATCTTTATAAAGAGCAGCAGTCACAGGGAAAACAGAACAAATGCTGTGTAACAGGCAGCATTTCTGCTGTTTCTGCTCATCATCCAACTGCACGGCAGCAGAGTAAGGAAACGCACTTCTTACACAAGACAGAGCAAACACTGCCTGTCACTGTTCCTTAGCACTGACTCACAGCTCTGCTGTCCAAAAAGCCTGTCAGTACTACCTGCTGCAGGCCACATTCAAACCAAATAAATCCTGAACATTACAAAGCTGAGCTTGATGCACCAACATCATCAGCCCGACTGCCGCACACGTAGCTCAAGAGCACTACAGTCACCCACTGTAATCCGAGTGAAGCCCAGATTCAGTCAGTTTATTAGATCTAGGCCGTGTCTGGACCTACAAGGAACCCTCGACTGCAGAAGCACTGACACAGCCACATGCAGAGGCTGTTCTAGACACAAGGGAACAGCAGATCTAAAAGAATTCAAGCTGGGTATGTGCTGGCCTCAGAAGGGACTGGCACGAAAATTAAGCACAAGTTAAAGGCAGTCTTCCCTAATTTTCCACACAAACATTCCTCAAACAAAACCACTGTATAGCCAGAAAAAGAACTCTTCCTTCCTAACACCAAGAAATCTCTTCATATACTCAACCTTTACAGCTCTTCAAAGAGCTAAATCACCACACTTTCACTCCCAGCACCAAAAGAAGCAACTTGGGAATGCTTAGGCTCTAGCACTTAAAATGAAAGGTGTCCAAACAAGACACAGAGCTAAACACCTAACAGCTTATAACACAACTTTTATTAGAAAAGTTATACATAACAGCATCAACTATTTTTGAGAATATTAACCTTGAAAAAAGCAACGAAACCAGACTAAAAATGTGTAACAAGAACCTAATGACCCTTTCTATAATTCAAACATCCAAGTTATCTACAACATCTCTTTTTACAGAGGGGGGAAAACGGTGATTTTACAGGCACATCATGTTGAAAATAAAGATGCTGTAACTTTATAAAATTAACTTTTCCAAGGATTATTAAAACATGGTTGTCATGTAGTCTGATTTTTTTCTTTAAAACATTCACATAATTTTACAATTCGAGTGTAGATCTGAAATTTCAAATGTCTCCCCCGATTATTTGTTTCCCCACAAAGTGCTGACACTAAAACCAGAGCCTTCAGCAACAGGTTTCCATCATCAATATATTCACATAATTTCTGGTGCTACTGGTCTAACAAGTAAAGCTCCAAGTAATAAAAAAAAAAAAAAAGAATCAGGTGGGGCTTCATTTGCAAACCTGATAGAAGGGTTTTTGAACACAGGAGTGTGCATTACTGGAAACTCTTGATACTAAAACCCATAGATATATCCATTAAGCCATTAATATGCTACACGAGTAAGAGGAACTGAACCTGTTTCTTCTGCATCTTAACGTTTATTGCCCTTCCGGTACAGGTGGTATCTGAATTTAGCATCTTGTCCAACTTGTCCAGCTTCGTATGCCTGCTTCATTAAAATCAGATAATTTACAATCTAAAGTTTGCTTTTTTTAAAAGTCTGGAGGTTTATATACAGCTCTAACAAAGCTAAAGCATTGTGATATCTTAAAAAGTTTACAGGAAACGGCTATAGAGTTTTTATTTGACACTTAGTAATCAGCCATTCTCAGTAGTGGACCACGATGAGGTGGTTAGTGAAAAAGGAATGTTTTCGTCTAAAACGCGTCAAACGCGTGCTCCGTCCTTCCATTTGCGTGACGGCACCGCGCCGACAAAGGGCTCCCCACAGAAATCCGCTCCCCCTTAGCATCAAGGGCTATAAAAACCCAACTGCAAAAACGCAGTGACAAAGCAAGTCGATGTGTCAGGCAACACTTTCCATATTGGCAGCTTTAAGAGACCCCATCGCAATACGCGCAAAGACATAGAGAAAGGGGCCAAAAAAACCCCTACGACTATGAGAAGCAGACGGGACATTTCAGACGAGTTTGGCAAAGTTTTCAGTCAGATGGTAGGTTGGTTGGCTGTTCTGGTTTACTTGTAAGAGGTTAAAAATATTCACTATTGAATCAACTAGTCAAATCATGGTAAGACACTTCATCGAGACTCAACATTACATGCACCAATATTGCACACATCTGCTCAGAGTTGTTCAAACAATCTTCAGTGTGGGTCCTTGAGCTGGCTGCTATCTGCAGTTGGAACTCAAGTCATCCACTCCAGCAGTTTCACTAAAAATTGAAGTGGTCAATTTAAAATTAAAAAGAAATATATAACAATAAACAAAACCACCCCCCCTCCCCCCACCCAAATAACCCCAAAGAAAACCAAGGACTTTATACAGACAATAAAATCTAACTTCTGCAACGGTCTCGTGCGCCCTACAGACGGGGCAATACATACAGCACTAGTGAATCACACACTAGCCAACCTAAATAATATGAAATCTAGGACCAGGTGTTGCAATGATGTCGCTGTAAGGCTCCTCCTGCGTCAGCTCTATAGCTTGTTGCTTTTTCAGTACCAGGAAACTGTAGAATTTTGCAGCTGCTTGTTTTCTGTTTGTGTTTCTGCACAGCTCAAGCAAACTGATGGATTCCGCTCCAGTCTTTGCAAGAGCTCTCTGAAAAACACAAGGGTTAAAGGCAAAGTTAAATAATTATGTAGAAACAAGAGTGTCTGTTGTGCTTGTCATCACCCTCGGGACACTGCCAGGGATTGGGAACGCCTTGGAAAAAGTAACAACCAATGGAAAAGTAACAACCTGCACATGAAAACTTCTACAGGGATCTTACCTGAATGAAACCAGGAAGGTTTCTTAGAAATAATAATAACAGAATGGCCAGGGTTGGAAGGGACCTTAAAGATCATTCAGTTCCAACCCCCCTGCACAGGCAGGGGCACCTTCACTAGAGCAGGCTACTCAGAGTCCCAGCCAACCTGGCCTTCAACACTGCCAGGAAGAGAGTAGCCACAACTGCCTTGGGCAACCTGTTCCAGCATCTCAGCACCCTCACCGCAAAGAACTTGTTCCTCATGTCCAACCTCAATCTCCTCTCTTCAGGCCTGGAACCCCTTCCCCAAGAGAAGGCCAACTCTTGCTAACACCTGTGTCAATAAACCTACCTCAGTTTTCTTGTAGCCCTCTTCAGACACTGGAAAGACTCAGAAAGGTCACCAGGGAGCCTTCTCTTCTCCAGGCTGAATAACCCCAACTTGCTCAGCCTGTTCTCATATGGGAGGTGCTCTAGCCCTCTGACCATTTGAGTTGCTCTCCTCTGGACACCTTCCAGGAGTCCTATGTCCTTCTTATGTTGGGGACTCCAGAACTGGACACAGGACTCCAGCTAGGGTCTCACCAGTGGAGAGTAGAGGGGGAGAATCACCTCCCTCAACCTAGTGTCACTTCTCTGTGCGGGGATCAATCTTGAATCTGCTTTACATATTGCAGAAACATTGTAGTAGAGCACAAAGTGACCTACAGGTAGGTCAGTCTTTTCTGACTACAAGACACGTATTTTTAAATAGAAGTAAAAAATGAAGTCTCATTATTTATAAAAATAAATCATAATGATCTTTGTTTAAAACAAAATTTCAAGAGGTGAGGTTCTTTAAAAGATGCAGCTTTCCCAAAGCAGAAGCCTGTTTATTTCTAAAGCTCCTGTTTGCCTAGAATTAAGCTTCCAAAGTCTCTTATATGTTTTAAAGTCTTGGCTAGAATATTAAAAAAAGATTAATAAATCAGGAAAATCCATCTGCTTGCTGGCTAGAAAAACCTATTGACATCTTCAACTGAAACCAGAAATGTCTGCTCTGGAGTATCTGCTAGATGAAAAGATACCAGGCTGGCCAAACTAAATTACTTTACATTAAACAGATCTTAGCTTTCAATCTCATTACAGACTTCATGTTTCATAGCCAGAGTCCAGAGCGATGCTCTTTTGGACATATGGAAGAAAGAATTGAAGACAAAAACCAACTAGACACTGTCCAAGGAGAACTGGGAAGTTTTTTTCAGAAATTGTGATGAAACAGAGAGGAAAACATTACACAACATTACTGATGAAACATCTATGCACTTGAAAAATTACTTGTAAGTTGTTTGGGCTGGGACACAGTTCATTTCCTCAGAACAGCTGCATTCTGGATGGGAAGAAATGCTTTGGGTTTGGAGCTAGTAGTCTGGGGGAGGGTGCACGAGAATCTGGGAGGGGGAAAGGCTGAGGGAGCTGGGTTTCTTGACCAGGGAGAGGTCTTTGACCAACAGATTGAGGAGTGACCCCATTAATATTGATAAATATAGAAAATGTTGATAAATATGGAAAGAGCAGGTGTCAGGAGGATGGAGCCAGGGTCTGCTCGCTGGCATCCAATGACAGAACAAGGTGCAATGGGTGTGAGCTGGAACAGAGGAGGTTCCACATCAACATGAGAAGGAACTTCTTCCCAGTGAGGGTGACAGAATATTGCCTCTGGGGCTGCCCAGAGGATTGTGGAGTCTCCTTCTCTGGAGACATTTATAACCTGCCTGGGCACGTTCCTGTGCAACTTGATCTANGCACTTGAAAAATTACTTGTAAGTTGTTTGGGCTGGGACACAGTTCATTTCCTCAGAACAGCTGCATTCTGGATGGGAAGAAATGCTTTGGGTTTGGAGCTAGTAGTCTGGGGGAGGGTGCACGAGAATCTGGGAGGGGGAAAGGCTGAGGGAGCTGGGTTTCTTGACCAGGGAGAGGTCTTTGACCAACAGATTGAGGAGTGACCCCATTAATATTGATAAATATAGAAAATGTTGATAAATATGGAAAGAGCAGGTGTCAGGAGGATGGAGCCAGGGTCTGCTCGCTGGCATCCAATGACAGAACAAGGTGCAATGGGTGTGAGCTGGAACAGAGGAGGTTCCACATCAACATGAGAAGGAACTTCTTCCCAGTGAGGGTGACAGAATATTGCCTCTGGGGCTGCCCAGAGGATTGTGGAGTCTCCTTCTCTGGAGACATTTATAACCTGCCTGGGCACGTTCCTGTGCAACTTGATCTAGGGGATCCTGCTGTGGCAGGGGACTGGACTAGATGGTATTTCGAGGTCACATCCAATCCCTAGATCAGGGGTCCTCAAACTTTTTAAACAGGCGGCTAGTTCACTGTCCCTTAGACACTGTCGAGGGCCGGGCTATAGTTTGGAAAAAAATGGACAAATTCCTGTGCACACTGCACATATTTTATTTGTAATAGTGCACAAAAAACAGGAAAAAGAATGCAATATTTAAAATGAAGAACAATTGTAACCAACAAAAACAAATATTGTGGACTATGGGCCTGCTTTTGGCTAATGATGGTGCGCACACTTCCCATTGGTGCTGGCTGGTTTGTGCTGCCTGGGAGCTGGAGGGAGGGAGGGAGAGACAGGGGAGCCGCCCACCTCGCTGATGCCACTGCCCGCCTACCTCCTCAGCCCCACCACACAGTCGGCAGGAAGTCATCTGCGGCTGCTTGGTTCCTCCCCCCCCAACCCCCGGCCCGCACTGGAGACCCTGGGGGGCCATATCCGGCCCGCGGGCTGGGGTTTGAGGACCCCTGCCCTAGATGTTCTGTGATGCTGTGACACAACTGGGACAGCTGACTCCAACTGACCACTGGGCTATCCCACACCATATGGCTTGTGCTCAGCAGTAACACATTTTACTTCAAACATTGGAATATTAGTTCTGTCTCCCAAGCAGTCTTAGTATCTACTGCAAAGATCTTTAACGTTTTAACTCAGGTCAATAGTGTCTGTGAGCACCACTCAAAAGCTACTTTAAGAGCAACCAAATGATCCTGTTTACCTGCAGTCCATGAAGCATCTGTTGAGTCCTCTTGTTCCATCTTCTTTCTTCCTGATCCTGATCACCCCCTGTGCCATCCTCTTCCTGCAAGCAACCAAAATTCATGCATTTACAAAATGTTTTCATCCCCCAAGTTAGGAAATGTGAGATTTTTCTAGACACCACTACAAACTTTAGGTCAAGTCAAAAGGTTTAGATCCATCTAGGAGAGGCAGGAAGTTGGACAGAGGAAGACAGACACATAAATTGTTGTAGAACAGCAAGGACTGCCTGCCACCACGACTGTACCTCAAAGTTATGCCGGTAATTAGTAAAAGTAGTTCAGTCGTGACAGTTCAGTACAAAGACACACTTCCATCTACTCCAGCACTGATCACTATATCAACGATGCTTTTATTTTTCAAGCACTAATAAACACAGACTCGTTTTCGTTTCACAGTGCCACAGAAAAGGCAGACTGCTGCAACAACTCTGCCCCCCGTGTCCTGTGAAACAATCAGGACAGTACTCGCTTATGGAGATTGTGTCATGCGTGGTTTTTAAAGCAGAAACTATCAAATCAGGAAACTACCAGCAGGAAAGCAACATGTGCAAGCAGCATCTGCTTTGCTTCCTTGTGGACTTAAGAGCCTCAAACTGTGCAGAAGTTTGGCCAGGTTTTTATTTCTCAAAATTAACTTAGCATGTATTTCTTCCTCTTCACTGTATTACTAGCAGTTCCCTCTGCACTCAGCAACACGCTGAAGCGGCCAGGAAGTTGACCTAGTTGATCACTGTAGGTCCATTGCAGCTGAACACATGCTAATTCTACTTTAAAAGCTTTTTACACTGCTTGGAAAATCATCTTGACTGCAGTAATCCACAGGTTTTTTTTGTTCAAGTGACTTTGATATTCACAATATATTAAATGCTGTAGATGGAAAACAACTCCAGTTCTCTTACAAAATGTTACTCTTAAGAGTCATGAACTGTTTAAAATGAAATCATAAAATTAAGTTCAAGATTCCTTGTGTAAGGCACCATAAACACACAGAGCAGTTTAATCCCCCCCATGTGTGAGCTCAGAACGCTCCAATTCAAGCAGAATGCATATGCGACGGATAAATAATATTAAATGACAGAATTTTACAATCTACACTTCCAAAGGTTGTAATTTCCCCAAGAACAGCCTGAACATTTATTTCTTATGCCATTTAATGAATCTAAAGTCAAACAGTGCTGAGAAGCACACAAACCCTTTCTACATACAGCTCTTACCTCCTCCTCTTCTTCCTCTTCTTTCTCCTTTTCCTTCTCCTTCTCTTTTTCTGGCAGAAGTTCTAGCTCTGGTATTAGCTGGCAGATGTTTTGGGGCTCTTCCGGAGGCATTTCTACAGGCGGGATTTCCAGCTGTTGCGTTGGTGCGTGCTTGAAGAACACAGAGAAGAGTTAAAACAACAGCAGCATTTGATCAGCACTTTTACAACAGAATGCTGATGCCACAAAGCACTTTTCACTAAAGCAAACTGTCCCAATCTCTGTCACGTTAGAAATGAAACACTGGTCCTTTAAAAAGTTTCCTAAAAAGGTATGAGCCATTTCATGCTCAAGAATACTATGGAGATATTTATACAGAGAGGAAAAATCCACCAAGGCAGTTTAACAGGCTTTAATCTCCTCCTGAACCTGTATACCATTACTTGTTTGCCAGTAGAGTTGCCCAGATGCCTCAAACTGTTTCTGGACACATCTAAAACACCAGCTCAAAGAAACTTCTGGGTTAGGTCACACAGCAGGTATTGCTGCAGATATAGAATCACAGAATCATTCAGGTTGGAAAAGACCCTTGGGATCATCAAGTCCAACCATCAAAAATGTTGCTCAAAGCCTAATGTGGTTGGTGTGATCAAAGAGTTACCGCTACACACCAACTGCACTGACTAAAGCGCAGATGAAGACATGACACGGCCAAAACACCACCTAACAGTCTCCTATCCATTACCCAAGAAACATGTCAGAAGTGGGGTTACACAATGCACAAACACAAGGAAGCCAGGATAACACAGGACTGCTCTCACAGCTTTTATAGAAGTAGACATGGACTAGTCTCCAAGTCTACTCATAACTCAACTGGGACATGTTCCCTCACAATCAATATTTTTCTCTTAACCCTGGGACACTACAACTAAGTTTGTGCAGCTAACACAAACCTTTGTCAGTGAAAGCTGTTCATACACACCTGTCAAACAGAACTCAGACTCATAAGCTTTACTGCTTAAAGACTTTCTCTGGAGGAAACAGTGTCATTTTTCAAATTCATACTCATTTGCAAAACCAGTACTTCAACTCCATGTCACTTCCTGGTCAAAGACACTACCCACCACCTCTCATTCTCAAAAAAAAAAAAAATAAAAGAAAGAAAAATCTTACTGGTAACACTGGCTCTGGTTCTACTTGCTGCAGTTTGCGTTTAACTCCCATCTGAGGTGGTGGGGGTGGCATAACAGATTCATCCAGGTTGGTTCTGCTGCCTTCCATCATCGACTCTTGTAAACGACTTGGTTCTTCCAGAATAGGTTCATCTGTATCACACAACCAACCCAGTTTTAGATACTTTGGTACAGTTTCAAATAACATTACTAAGTCAAATCTGTTATTAATTTAGAATTGAGAACTTAGAACAGCATGCAGAGTTTTTGTGGTGAAACAGAATTAGTATAGATGTGCACACAACCCTATCCAATGAGCATTTAACCCACTGGATCAACCTGAATCTCTTAAGTGTCTTCTAAGAGAAAAGAGCTATTTTAAGACACAGACTGTCTACGAGGTTAGACAACTGTTACAAAACTCTTGGCTTCATTCATAATCTTTGGTGACAAGTGAAAGACTAAAATAAGCTCCAAGGGAGAGCTGAGCATCTCTGGTAAGATACAAACCGATGACATCTCGTTGCTGCTGCTGTTGTTGTTGCTGCTGCTCCTCTCTGGGAACCTCTGGGTTTTCAAAGTCTTTAAGGAACTCATCAAGGTTGTCAGCTTCTCCACCTTTCCTCCTCTTTCTTAGGTCTTCTGGTACCAGGGGTGTAAGACAACGAGTAAAGAGCTGCAGAGGAAAGGTTACATTATTCACTATTGTAGTCCTCAACATCCTTCATTCCATTTCAGATCAAGGAACTACAGGTAACCCTACTTTCCCATTTTTAAACTCCTCTCCAATGGTCACATAAGCAAAATTACAAACATTTTAGACATTGGTGTTAACTTAGTTGTTTTAATAGGTTTATTCTGTTGAATTATGAGTACTGCTGTAACTGTATCACTACTTGTGATACAACCCCAAATACAGTCAATTTAGAAATGAACCTGCACAAACACTTTACCTTCAGTAGTCTGTTATTCCACAATGGCTGTGCAGGCAGAGAGAAAAGCTTTTCCACTCCGCCTGTTTCTTTCCACATCATCAGCTTCTTAGTAGGAGGTGCCAAGTCCAATGTAGTAACAATATCAGAGTAGTCACTTAATTGGGCTCGAATCGTCTTGCTATCCAGTTCTTTCACACTGTCCACAATCAGCTTTCTCTTCCTCTTTGCTTTAGTTTCCTTGACTGGAGAGATTTTTAACAAGAAATGAAGGTTAGCATAAACAGAAATCACACTGTACAAGAATACTGCAGGTCTTAGAGGGTTTGATGTACCAAGCTGCCTTAGAAATCCAAGGCAATGTTAGATTTGGGAGAAGGAATGAAAAGCTCCAAGCGTTATGAAAACTCAGGCATTATGAATGCTATCCCATAACCTATACCTTGTTGTGTGTATTCTCAGAGTTCTACTGCATCACAGAACATCAGGGATTGAAAGGGACCTCGAAAGATCATCCAGTCCAATCCCCCTGCCACAGCAGCATCACCTAGATCCAGTTGCACAGGAACACGGCCAGGCGGGTTTTAAACATCTCCAGAGAAAGAGACTCCACAACCACCCTGGGCAGCCCCCTTCCAGGGCTCTGTCACCCTCACTGGGAAGAAGTTCCTTCTCATATTTATGTGGAACCTCCTCCGTTCCAGCTCACACCCATTGCCACCTGTCCTATCATTGGGTGCCACTGAGCAGAGCCTGGCTTCATCCTCCCGACACCCGCCCCTCACATCTTTATCAATGTTCATGGGGTCACCCCTCAGTTTCCTTTTTTGCCAAGCTCAAGAGACCCAGCTCCTTCAGCCTTTCCTCATCACGGAGGTATTCCACACTCTACATAATTTTTGTGGCTCTATGCTGGACTCTCTCAAGCAGTCATGTGTCCTCCTGGAACCGAGGTGCCCAGAACTGCACACAACATTCCAGATATCTAAGTCTCTATATCCTCAGCAGCAGTTGCTTCCCTCCCACAAAGCTTGTCAGGCTGCTGGTCTTGAGAAGAAAAACCCTGAGATGCAAGATCCCTATGACAGAAGAATCAAGGTACCACACCTGATTCTACTCCTAAGCCCTGTGGGAGCTTTGGCAGTGTTAGTGCAGGTCTTATCTTACCCATTTCTCTCCTACTGCTCTAGAATGTCTTTACTGGGAATTGCTGCAGCAATGGCCCTCTGCAGCAGACCCTGAAGCTCTGGCACACGTTGAGCTATCAGCCAGGACAGGACCTCTACCGTAAGGCTGCCACCAGAGGGCAGCGCCACGGCTTTGTAATGGGCCAAGCACTAAGCCAGGGCCTGCAGTTCAGCCCGAAAACACAGGACAAACTACTTTTCCCTGGGCTTTACATTTTAATAGAGCAGAGATGTGTTTAGAAAGAGACAAATACCAATTAAAATAAAGGGTCTTGCATTAGCAGTGTCACTGTTTAGTGAATATTCTTCTTAGCTGTACACAGTACTGACTGCAAAGCCTACAAACTAGCACCCTCCAAGGCCATCCCTGGGAGCTACCTACCCAGAGAGTATCAAAAGGCTGCCATCACAATAGAAGGAATCCAGAACTTGGCCCCGAGTTTCTTTGCCAGCTAAGATGGGAGTCAGCAGTAGTGCTAGACATTCATTTTCACTTCATCTAGCCAAGGTGGGCTCTGAGGACCCAAGCAGTTTACTCACCAGTTATGTCAATAGGCTCCAGAGCAAAAGCTTCCTCTTCATTGGGAACAAGTGTTGTCTGGTCAGTCATGGTTGGTAATGGTTCCACTGGATCTACTGAGTCTGGGCTGTCAGGTCCACCCACTGCCAATTAGAAAAACCATCCAGCACTGTGCAAAGGATTAAGAAACTGTGCTACCCTTGCCATCCCCACCTCCACACCTCAGAGTTTCATCACATACCACCCTTCCAAGCTCAACATGCATTCAAAGCAATTATTAATCCCAATTAAATCAGCTGAAAGCAAGTAATCCTAAATCCAGCCCTAGCTCATACTCACTTGATACATTATCATCATCATCCATATCATCATGGGGAGGCTGCTCTGGCATCATTACTCCACTTTCCGAGAGCGCAGGCGGGTCATCAAAAATACCACCATCGTTGTTGCTGAGCAGTTTGTCATCTGGACCATATGAAAGAATCAGTTTTGCATCCAAAATTCGTGAAACAAACAGACAAATTTATGACAAGGCAGACAGGCAGGACTATGGTTAGAGAAACCTACAGCTTCAATGCTGACACAAAAGCAATTAGGAATTCTTGTTCAAGGCATGTGTCAGCTCCAATTTTGAGCTTCCAGGTATCTGTTACTACAGCACACCACATACTTGCATCTTACTAGGCTTTTCAGCACTTCATAGAGCAGCACTCAATACTTTTCTCAACATACAAAACCCTTGGAACAAGTCTAAGAAGAGCAGCTACACCTTGTTTTTTCTCTAAAGTAGGTTCCATTACAGAAAGTGGAACGTCTGGATGATTTAGTTTTACTTCCTTTAAAATATGGCCACACTTTACGTGCTACACATCACCCATATTGTTGTAGCTCTCACAAAACAAGATTTCTCTCCTCAAGGCAGAATGTAGCAATACCTTGGCAATAAAGGCAACACCTCCCTCTGTTTACCCCAAGAACTAATTATTGAGGCAGAAGGTAGGAGAGAAGAACAGACAAGTATTTCTCAGGCATACCCAGTATTCCACCGTCATTTCCTTCTCCAAAATTATCATCCTTGTATTGGTCTTCATACTCCAGGTGATTAGATTTCTCATTGAGGTGACTGGTACTCTGTTCAGGTTCCAGCAGGAGATTAGAAGCACTGGTGCTCACTAACATATCATCCTCAAATGCACTACCTTCTCTCATCATCTCACGATCATCCATCCCAAAGTCACCTGCAAGAACGTATATAACTGCTAAAGAACCAGGACACAGGAAACCTAAGGAAACAGCTGAGGCCCAAATACAAGACTGAACTTAACTTCAAGGTCCCTCAGCTGTAGGATAAGATGCAAGGGAATACACCCACCATGACAATACTGTTCAATGGTACAAAGCAATTACCATCTCTTCTTCAAATAACTGATAAAATGCTTTGAAGTGAACTCAGTAAGATCCTACAGTTTTGAGCTGCACCAACACTAAAAATTTCCAAAGAAGACGCACCTGACACCCTGAGGTTGGGCTTCATATACAGAGAGCAAACAAGCACCAAATCAAGACCACAATCAACACCTAGATTACATTTTCAAAAAGATTCCTAGATTATGGATTATTATACTCCACAAAGTTTGATCTGATCTGTTTCACACTTAGTGAGAAGTCTTCAGTTACTGCAAATCCTTAACCTCAGTTACCAAAATTAACTCAGTAACACAAACACAAAAATTTTTACCGAAGTCATTATCCTGGAGGATGCTGATGTTGCCAACTTCTTCTCTCATTGTGATTTCTTCCACTCTACTCTGGTTCAAACTGAACTGCTGGGCCACATCGATATCACTTAAACAAACAGAAGGCAATTAGCTAAAAGTTTAATTTTTTAAAAAAGACAACTACCACCACATGAAGTCTGCCCAGAGCAATGTGAATTACTTCCTGAAAAGCACACTATACATGTCAGTCAATTACTGAAGAAGCTGATGGCAAATACAGAACACACAACATAAAGCAGTAAGACCACTGGTGGTTAAACCCCATCATCCCAATGCTGTATTGGTAACCTCCAACTCCTTGCTGTGTTTGGGTCACTAATTAAAAAGGCTGAATTAAGTAGCAAGGAAATATTTCCCCTTCCTTCAATCTCCAAAGCCATTCATATTTATCCAGTAACAGCACAAAGATCACACTCTGTGTTGTTACTTTCCTCAGAAGACAGAATTTGTATGCAGTTGCAAATCAGGTTATTTGTACCTAAACCAAACAGATCAGTGAGCAAACTGTATTCCAGCAATCCCATTACGAATAATCTAAAAGAGTAACATCAAACAGTTGCCAGTTAAAAAAAATGTAAGTTGTACACTTGCTGTTATGTTCACAGGCAAAACAGCTTTAACAAGTGGCACTACAGAAGGTCAAAAAGGG
Organism: Rhinopomastus cyanomelas; assembly: GCA_013400115.1. Lineage (NCBI taxonomy): Eukaryota > Metazoa > Chordata > Aves > Bucerotiformes > Rhinopomastidae > Rhinopomastus > Rhinopomastus cyanomelas. Next base: position 368,837 of record VXBP01008005.1, on the reverse strand, counting down.
CATTGCCATGAAAATCATCTCCTCTGACCAAAGAACATATGTTATGCAGAGGGCTTTGCACAGAACAAATATTAAATGATGATATTTATGAGTTTTTCAGAAGCATTTGCCAAGGAAAGCTTTAACTTTGTTGAAGATTATGTGATGCTATGAACTTCACACAACTATGACTGTGTCCTTAAGAACATGGGCTACATATAGCAAGGAGTTAAAAAACAGGTGGTCCTCAACTAAACCAAGTCATCACTTGCATGAAAATGAATAACCAAGCTTACTCCAGGTCAGGAAGCGGCTGGTCAAAATCATGGAATTCCTCGGGTAAGGTGATAGCATTGTAAGCAGCCTCTCTGTTTTCCTCAGGCAAATCAACAACCCCTGCAGAGAACAGTCAGACTTTAGTTCCCACTCCTTAGAAGGTCAGAAATTTCCCCAATGCCTTCAGCAGTGTCCTCTCTGCAAATCTTCTTGTCTTTAAATTGTTGAACCGATGCCAGACACATATGAAGAAACCTTAGACACCCAATCTAAATTCAAAACATACACCCTTGAGCCTTCGACTTGTAAATCTGGAAGCCTCAAATCACTGGGCAATGCTTGTGCAGCGTACAGCTGTGCTACCACAGGCACTGTATGTCAGCACAACATTGCACAGCTCCCTGCTACATAATTTTACCTTGATGCTTCAGATGAGCTACAAAGTCCTGTGTTTGGGTTTGTGTAAAGCAGCAGCAACAAAGCACAGTTACTTTGCTGCCTTGGTCCTTTAGTCAGTGCAATTAGCTCTGACTGTCCCAGCGAAGTACTTGGGCCACATAAACTTAGGCTTCTGCATTTAAAAGAGCTGAATTATCTAAACCACATCATACCTTTTCTTATCCTCTCAGGATGTTTCATCTGCTATTTAGTGGGAACTTTCATAGCATGTCTATCAGATTGAGCACCCCACAGAAACAATGCTGGTAGCTGGAAGCTGTTTTTATCAAAGGTTCAGAGGTTAGGCCACTTGAAAGTATAAGGCAATCACAGGTTCAGCTCCTTCTGTAACTCTCTGATGGTCTGAGCTTTAAGTTCTGCTTCCTGACCCACCCAACTCAGGGAATTCTGAGGTACAGATACTTCAGATATGCTCTGCTCACTGTGTTCCCCTCAGCAACACATTATCAAAGAACCACTGTCCAGAGGCCAGGAACAAGCACGAGTCTATAGTTTACACATCTTGGTACTTGGCTAGGAATGAAGAAACCTCATCCACCCCCTTCAGGGCTATCCAGTATTTTAACTTGTTGGTTGTTTAAACAAGTAAATAATTCTCCAAGCAGAGACGATCCAGACAATGTTTAAGACTCAAAACTGATAAGCTGAGAACAAAGACAAGGGCCTCAACTCGTTCCAGGTCAGAAGGTCACTTTCTGTACACCTTGTTTTAAGGTGTTTCACCTACAGGCGCTCTGCTGGGAGTGGGGAGAGAAAGAGAAATCAGATTGCCTTGTGGAATGAGAAGAAAGTGTGCTCTTATCACCTAGGGGAGGTAAATACAACAGCAAAAGCAAAATTTGCAACAGTCAACAAATTCCCACTGGAAGCTACAGAAAGTTCAATGCCTGAAAAATAACATCAAGAGCAGGAAATAAAGATTGAGGACTTCTCTGAAATTTACTGTTAACTTCGGATTTCAAGGACTGACTTTAAAAAAAGTCTTCCTTAAACTCAGCTGTTAAAGCTGCTGCACTCACTAATTTAAAAAGGCAGAATGATTCAGAAGCTGTGAACGTGCAGCAGTCACTGTCACAGCTACATTCCAGCTGGAAAAGTTTCCCCGGCCAGAACTAAAGAAAAGTATCATCAACCAAGCCAAGTAACTCGCTGCTGGATGGAAAGTCATGTCAGGTATTAATCTGGTTTCCCACCTTCATGGAAAATCTTACGGGTGAGTGAAAGAGGGGGAAGTTGTGTTGCACATACAAGAGGGAAAATATCTTTGTTGTACACAGAAACTAAAATATGAGAAAGTGGTAAGAAAGCAGCTCACTTCTATGTTTCTTTTGTAACTCCTGGCAAGGTAATCTTTACTCTGAAGGAAATGAGCTCCCTTCTGCACTACTACTCAAGTACAGGCACCTGGCCTTTTTCAGACTGGTGACAGAAGGTAGAAAAACCACACAGAGTGTTTCCATTCAACATCATTCACCAACAACAGCTAAAATCCTAATCGAGATTGTACTGAATCAGCACTAACAGAGCAACCTTTTGTTCAGAAATCAATTAAAAGATCTTTTTTAGCACACAGCCAGTCTGCAGCTGCACTGAAGACAACTTCTCCTATAATCCTGTATGACTTTATGCAATTCTTCTACAGAGATAGGAGGGTCTATAACTTCTTAGAGCAGGGCTAAGCTCATGAGGGGTTTAGAGAACAAGTTGTGTGAGGAGAGGCTGAGGGAGCTGGGCAGGTTTAGTTTGGAGAAGAGGAGGCTGAGGAAGGAGCTCATTGCCCTCTACAACTACCTGAAAGGAGGTTATAGAGAGGGGGGTGTTGACCTCTTCTCCTTAGTAGCTAATGACAAAACAAGGGGAAATGGTCTGAAGCTGAGGCAGGGGAGGTTTGCATTGAATACTAGGAAGAAACTCTTTACAGAAAGAGTGGTTGGGCCTTCCCAGGGAGGTGGTTGAGTCCCCATCTCTGGAGGTCTTTAAGAAACATGTAGCTACGGTGCTTCTTGCCCTACTATAGTGGCAGGCATGGAGGGGGTTATTTTGTGTTTGTTGATAAATCAGGTATTTAAGGATTCAGGTATTTAGGTTTTTGTTGTGGGTCTAGTTGGACTCTGATCTAGGAGGTCATTTCCAACCATCATTGTTCTGTGATTCTGCGATTAATAAGTATCATTATATAACCCAATTTTTCAGAAGTGCTTAGATAAAAGAGATACCTGGACGAAAAGCCATCTTAATCTTGATGAAAGCCTCATTACAGTCTGCAAGAAGATATTTTGCTTTTCTGTGGTAGATTCTAACAACGCCTAGTAACAGATGTCCTGAGGTTCGAAGTGCCATCTTCACCTAAAAACATATCATACCAGTGAATTAGATGATTCGACGTAGTTTGACTTGCTTTCCTTTAGAGCAATTTCAATCACCTTTACATGTGACTTTTCATAACATCCAGTATCTAAATCAAGTCTAAAGCTCAGCAGAAAACCAAAGAAAGAACAAACGCCAAGCCTACAGTTCAAGATGATACTACACATATTCTTTATAGATGACCTGTCAAATATCAGGGAAATATTAGCAGCTCAACACTGCCTTATCTAGGTAAAGACAGTGACAAAACCTTTTCTGCAGCATCTTTTCCTGACATCTTTGTTACTTTAATTTGGAAAAAAAGTTGAAAATACAAAAATGTGGACAATACAGTTTGGAGAACTAAAATCTGGATAAAAATTGTTAATTTTACCTCTCCATCTTCTGTCCTGGAGAAAAGCAGAAAGAGTGGGAGATGTGGGGAGCTCATAAGCATTGCCACATGAAACCAAGTTTAAGTTCCTTTCCTCTTTACCCTCACTGCTTTACTATATAATCAAGTATCTGCTGTGGGAGAAAACTGATTGAAAATTAAAAGAATTCCAAGGAAGGACTCAAGTTATTAAGGACATTAGTCTGAAAGTCTAACTTGTGGTGATGGTACGTAATTGTCTCCCAGAAACATTTAACCACACAGGGTTTAACCTCCAATTCTAATAATTCAAAATGATTATTGTATACAATGGCCTTCTGGCAGTCCAGCTGAAAGAAGCGCTACACAAAGTCAAATACATGCAAGTAAGCCTATCAATTTCTCCTTCTAAAAGGAGCTGCAGCTCATCAGTGAATCCAGAAACCTTATCTTTCTAAATCTAATCCAGCAAGCCACTGTTCTGCAGTAACAAGCATCTCTGGGACTGCACTATTTTCACTTATACTTAGCGAATCCAGAGTAGCGTTACAGGGATGCTGTCGTATTTGCGTCAGCCAAAAGAAGAGCTAAAAATATGCTTTTACTTTGGTTCTCAAATAGTTGTTTTTCTTTTTGGACATTCAGACAGCTGTTAAGTGACCAAAGTCACAACCCAAAACAGTTGACTAGTTCTTCAATGGAAAATTTTATTTTCATGAGTAGTAGAAGGGGGAGGGGGAAACCATTTAAAATCTCAAGATGCTCAAAATTTCCTCTGCTTTCACAGCACCAACCCAGCAGCAACACACTCTTTCAGTTTTGTGGCTGTCCATTCTTTCCCTGAAGCCAGTGCCCCAAATACTAAGTACCACCTGCACATGCAATTTCTTTCCACTACCCAGTAATGTAACATAGGTGCAAAGCAGATACCTTTGGTGAAATGATACTCTCCACGCTACTCTCCAGATTACATTCAAACACATGAGCTTTGGTTAGCTTCTTATCCCAGTGGGCCGCCAGCCAGATTTTGGCCAGCGGCCCACGTTTGCTCAGGACAAAGTGGGCATAGAACATGATCCTGGATGTCTAAACCAGAAGTGTAAACCTGGAAAAGAGAAAAGCAAATTTTAACTTTTTATAGATTTTTTTTTAATGAGAACTATCCCTGAGAACACACCCTCATCCACAGCAAGCAAAGCACATGCTTGTTGTAACTCATTAAGGTCAGCCTATTTGTATAAAATATTTAAGAAGCAAACATTTACAAGTGATGGCCATGTAACAACATATATTTTTATTGCAGAGGAAATATAAAGCAGGAAGAACAGCAATGGCCATTTATAGAATTTAAAAGCATTTCCCTCAGAAAAAAAGTATCTTGAATATATTAAACCTTCCGGTGATGAACTCATGTAATGCAAGCAAACACATCTCAGTTTTCAGTCCACAGCAGTCTTCTACAACTCCAACTTCTTTCCACTCTGAATTCAGTAGCTAACAGTATATACTCTACACTTCCCAGGAGTGTCCAGAGATAGGACAAGGGGCAACAAGTGTGAGCTTGGAACAGAGCAGGTTCCACATCAATATGAGAAGGCATTTCTTCCCAGTGAGGGTCACAGAGCCCTGGGAGGGGGTTCCCTTCCTTTCCTAGGAGGAGGCTGTAGAGTCGTCTCCTCTGGAGATTTTTAAAACCTGCCTGGCCATGCTCCTGTGTGACTGGATCTAGGGGATTCTGCTGTGTTGAGGGGACTGGACTGGATGATCTTTTGAGTTCCCTTCCAATCCCTAATGTTCTGTGATTCTGTGATTGTTAGGGGAAAATTCAGCACTGTAAAAGACTGTACCATTCTTTCTCAAAGCATAATGACATCTTCACTGCTGAACTGATCACTCTCCATTTCATAATCCTCTTAGTAATGCTTCATATTGTTTATTTGAGTGTTAACAAAAACAGTAAGAAAACTGACTGCATTATTCCAAACGCCCTGACAATTTCATTTTATTTCTCATTCACCACAAACACCTTTCACCTACTTAGCTAGGAACTACCTTTTTAGGGCTGGTAAGATGCCAACACATCAAATCCTGGGAGAAGCAGATCACTCTTGCGATCTAAACACACCAATACCATGCATGAGGTAAATGTATGATTCAGTGCAACTACAAGTAGGGAAAACAAAGTCTGCTTTAAAGAAACAGAAGATTCTCCACAAAAAGCTCTTCTCTCCAGCAATATCTGTAACTAGGGAAAAAAGCCCAAAACAGAAGAACAAGAGAAACGTAACAAGTGCATTTCAGTTTTCACCTCCTCCATGCCTAGAGAAAAACTGCAGAGCAACCTACCAGTAAGAGCAGGACAGTTCAATCCAGGCAGGGCCAGTGTGAGTAGCACAAAGAAAAGCCATAAAAGCCCACCCCGCATTTTCTAAATTCACACAAACCCAACTTATAAGCAAAAAGGAAACAAAAAGCACCGGTAAACATGGCAGCCACAGAGAAATTCTCATCAAGCAAATGCCTACAAGTAAATTGGCATGGTTTAGGAAAAACAGACAAGTTTCAACACAGCTAGAATAGGGTTGGTGATATTTACATGGATCTATTCTATTATTTAAAATGAGAAGCACAACTGTATTGCTAGAAACGCAAATCTGGGGTAAAAAAACAGGATGAATTACTGATGCCGGTGAAGCAAAGTCAAGCTCTAGGTAACTAGATAGCAAATGAGAAACTGTAGCTCTAAGGGTAGATCTCTGAAAGGAAAAAGCACTGTGTGGGTTTTGTTTGATTGGGGTTTTTTTGGAGGTGAAGCCATTTTATTTTAATAAATGAGACTTGAAGAAACATAAAGGCTAGGGAAAATACTCTTGGTAGAGGTACCATACTCTGTACTTGTACCCATTCACAGGTATCATAAATCAAAGGATTAAAAGCGCTCTTAGAAGTGAAGTTGACAGGTCCGAGTCGCAACAAAAGCTGCAGGTTAATAAAGTTAAAGCATCATTTTCATTTGTTGAAATATTGGTGGGGCTAAGGACAGCACTGAACAACAATGGACATTAAAAAGCTTTTCTAGCAAGCACATTTTGGAAGTCTCTTCGATCAATAAAAGTTATATAAAAGAAGGTGTTTGGCTTCCCCCTGCCCCGCCAGTCTTTTTTGAAACACGTCAACATTCCTTGTGCATTTTCAAAGGCCCTACATTATCTGTGCATGCCGAGGCAGAACTTTGCAGCACAGCATTCTGCGATCTAGAGGTGCTACCATGGCCATGTATTGTTGTGCAACAGGAGGCCAGTAAATCACCCCTATAGAGAGGGAACAGGGGAAGACACAAACATACTTTAATTACTCCACTAAAAATTTCCAAAAACTGTTGCAAAAGAATGTACTTGGATTCGTGGACTTAGGCACAAGTGATCAGCAATGTTTGACAATCATTAATACATGTAGTGTGAGCTACCCAAATCTTCAAACACAGTTAACTGCAACCCTAAAAATATACTGACAATTTCCTGTTAAACGTGAAGTGTGTTATTGGGACAAGTGGGGCAGAAACAACTTGCACTGTAAAATCCAGACAGCAAGGGCAATACAAGCCTGAGACAAATAACTACCCAAGGTATCTAGAAGGAAAGAAGGTTCCCCAAAATACTTAGGATTTCAGGCTCATGCCAAGGCTACTGATTTCAGAACTTCATTTTTATTTAATAAAACAGGTATGAATTATTTCCGTCTTTTACAGAACTGACAATCCCAGTCATATGCTCCCCATAAGAAGCGTTAACATATGGAAATGGCTTCCTAAAAAAGAACACAGGCTGAAACAATTGCACCAAAGATGGACAAGCAGCAGGCAGTCACAGAATCCCAAAAGACTGGAAAAGCCCTCTGAGCTCATCCAGCCCAGCCCAGCACCTAACATCACCACAATCGGCCAGACATGGGCACTAAGGGCCACAGTCAGGCTGGCCTTAAACACCTCCAGGGATGGAGATTCCACCACTGCCCTGGGCAGTCCAGTCCAGGGTCTAATCACCCTTTCCATGAGGAAGGGCTTCCTAACAACCAGCCTTAACCTCCCCTGCAGCTTCAGGCCCTGCCCTCTAGTCCTGGTGCTGGGTGCCTGAGAGAAGAGAGCAGCCAACCCCCACCTGCCTACAACCTCCCTTCAGGGAGTTGTAGAGAGGGAGAAGGTCCCCCCTGACTCTCCTCCAGGCTAAACACCCCCGAGCTCCCTCAGCCTCTCCTCATCAGACTTTCCCTCCAATCCCTTCCCCAGCCTCATTGATCTTCTGGACCCAGTCCCTCAATCTCTTTCTTGAAGTGCGAGGCCCAAAATTGTCTCCAGTACTCGAGGGAAGGTCTCCCCAGTGCCCAGGACGGGGAGAATTACTTGTAGTCACTTGTGTTCAGGATGTTTCCTAGGTTTGACCAACAATCAGAACCTGGGTTAGGAATCAATGCAACTGTACAAATCCCACCCTCATAGTTCCAAGTTGCAGAAGTTCGGCTACTCTTCAGAGCATCAGCACAGTTGCATTACACAGGCCCCAATGGCTGTTGTTACTGTCTTCAGAATTTTTTTCCATTTTTTCAGTTAATCCTTTCCCATATTTCAGGCTTCATACCTGATCTTTAATTCACAGGGCAGTATTCTGACAGTTGCACAAGAGAAGAAGAAATAGATTTCCTGGCGTCACTCAAGACTGGAATGAGCACCAAAGGAACTAAGATTTTCCTGGAGTGGCAGAGTGCTCATGCAGACACACAAAACATATGTCACTGGCTGCAGAAGTGACTCATAAGAACCCTCAGAAAAAAACAGAGGATAGCTGATGGCTCTTAAAAAGCTTGTAAGGTAAAATGTAATTTCATTTTGATTGAATATGAACCAAGATCTTAAAACTTGTTTTAAGAACTTAACTCTGTTCAAGAAGGACACAGAACTGCTGGAGAAAGTTCAACAGAGAGCCACTAAAATGATGGAGTAGAACAACTGCCTTATGAGGGAAGGCTGAGAGAGCTGGGTCTCTTTACCTTGGAGAAAAGGAGACTGAAGGGTGATCCCATTAATGTTTACAAATACGTGAAGGGTGGGTGTCAGGAGGATGGAACCAGACTCTGCTCTGTGTCATCTAATGCTAGTACAAGGGGCAATGGGTGAAGCCCCAACAGAGGAGGTTCCACATCAATAGAAGAAACTTCTTCCCAGTGAGAGTGATAGAGCAATGAAAGGGGCTGCCCAGGGGGTTTGTGGGGTCTCCATCTCTGGAGATGCTTAAAACCCACCTGAATATGTTCCTGTGCAACTTGGTCTAGGTGGTCCTGCTGCAGCAAGTGGATTTGATTGGATGATCTTTTGAGGTCCTTTCCAATCCCTAGTGTTCTGTGATTCTGTGATTCCATGAACTCATTTTTCTGCTTTGCTTGCACTGATCTGAAGCAAAAATAAAACATACTCGTGACACAAGAGGAAAGGCTGAGAGAGCTGGCTCTCTTTAGCTTGGTAGAAGGGAGACTGAGTGGTGACTCCATTTGCGTTGATAAATACGGGATGAGCGGGTGTCAGGCATCCAGTGGTAGGGTATGAGCTGAAACACAGGAGATTCCACACCAATCTGAGAAGGAACTTCTTCCCAGTAAGGGTGACAGAGCACTGGAAGCAGTTGCCCAGGGGGGTTGTGGAGTCTCCTTGATATGTTTAAAACCCGCCTGGCCATGTTCCTGTGCAACTTGATCTAAACGATCCCACTGTGGCATTGGGGATTGGATGATCTTTCAAGGTCTCTTCCAATCCCTGATGTTCTGTGATTTTGTGAAGGCCAGGTGGAACCAAATCTTGATCCTGACAAATTGTGCTTTTAAAGGACTTTAAACCTGATTTTAATGAACTTTGAAAATGCTTCAGCATTTCTCTGTCTGAACTGGTTCTCAACCACTGCATGTGCTTAATATTTTTCTTTCTGTAGTAGTCTAAATTAATATCAGAATTTTATACACAAAGTAACTGAACATGTAAAGTAAAACTAATACAATACAGACAACACACAGGGTCTGATACAGAATCTGTCCATTCTCTCATCTGGGCATCTGGTAATTGATCCTCCTAAAGAAAGGACATGAAAATGAGCTTCATCTTCAACTATCAATCTGCAAATATCAAGACTGCACATAAGAATGGTCAACTCCCTCTGAAAAGTACTCTCACACAGCTTAGGTCCTCCTGTGCTTCAACACAGTCAGAAAGAAGCTTAATGTACTCACCACGTTTCCATTTGACCACCGATCAGCTGATGACTGCCACACTGACGTTTAAAAAGCAGTCAGTCATTTTAAAGTCATTTCTTACAATATACTTCAATCTCTATTTGCTGGTTCTCCTTTAAACACATTTTCTTCCTATGCTGTCCCTATCTCAGTTTTGCTAATGCAAACCAGGCCTGCATGATCTGGGGAAGAGTGAGCTCACCCCACGCATCTGCAGCAGACTAAGGAGACTACCAGAGGACAGAAGAATTATCCTGACTTTCCAATGCTTCTTTTCAGCAGTCTTTAATCTTCCTTCAGCTGTTTTTATAACTCTATAGTTAATCTGCATTTTTCTGAAATTTAATATAATTCTTCATGGCACCTGCAGCTTGACTGAAGTTGGGTGACAAGTCACCTCAATTTCTTACACCCACAGAATCAGTTAATGAATAAGTGAAACTGAACTAGTCATAGAATCCTCATGGCTGGTAACGACCTCCAGGATCATCAAGTCCAGCCCTCATCCCAACAGCTCCCTGACTCCTGAGAGCATATTCTTACCCCACACATTTACACAATGGGAGCAACTTCCCTAATTTGACAACATTTTTCTTCCACGTTGTCCAAAATTAACAATAAATAATTTTCATTGAAAGTACCGTGACAGTAAGTCACATTGACCCCGGATTTCTCCTTTGTTCCTGATAACAAACACAACACCTGTCATTTGGGATCCGAGACAAGTGTTGAAAAGCTACAGCAAAACTGCTATCAGTCCATAGGTGCTGCTGGCACAAGTTCTTCGTTCTTTCAAGGGGCAGCCACGTTTAAAGGAGCCTTTTATTTGCAGATCAGCAGCCACACTGCCCGCAGAGTGGCCCCACTTACTAGCGAGGATTGCGCTAACATTCAGTAGTCTCACTGATCCAAGCGGGAAGTTAAATTGCTTTAGAAAACACGAGCCAGATGGACCCAACTTTGCTTTCCTTCCGTTCCCGAAACCGCAGCAACTCCAGCCACCAGCTCAGGGCCCCCTCACCTGGTTCCCCCAGATTCCCCCTTCCCTGCTTTCCGGTGGCAGTAAGGAGGTCACTGCCTGCTCCAAGGACCGCGCACCGCCCACCCCACCCCTTCTCCGGGGTTTGGCTGGTACCGCCGCCAGGCCGCGACCTCAGCACGGGTCACTCCGAGCGCTAGGCCCGGCCCCACGCCGGGGCCCCGCGTGTCCCTGCCCGGGAGCCCCTGTCGGGTGCCGCCGCCGCCCTCCCCCCACTCCGCCCGGCAGCAGGACTCGGCGCGGCCGACTAGGCCGGCAGCACCCGGAGCTCCCACCGGCGGCCCCTAGGCTGGCGGCGGCGAGTCCGGCCGAGCGCGGCTGAAGCCGCTCCTTACCCTGGTCCGGCGAAGAGGGCAGCGGGGGCGGCGGCGGGCTCGGCCGGGCTCGGTAGCCTCCGCGGCGCCGAGCCGAGACGCTCACTCAAACAAACAAGATGGCGTCCGCGGCCCTTCCTGCCGCCCAAACCAGCCGTTCAAATCGGCAGGATGTTTACTGTTAAAATGCCCATCGCACCCCCCGCTCCCCACAGCCGCGCTCCGCCCCTGGCCACCGCGCACGCTCCGCCCGACCGCTCCACCATCACGTGGTGTGATTGACAGCGGGAGGGCGGGGTATTGGCACCGGAAGGGAAAGGGAGCGGGGCAGCGGCCTGTTGTGTTGCTGCCCATTCTTATCATGGAGCCCTCTGGAACGAGTTTCTCCGATGACAGATTAGTGTGTAGCTGGAGAGAGTTGTGTTAGGAGGCTGAGTTCACCCCCTTGAAATTTATAGATTCACAGAACATTAGGGAGTGGAAGGAACCTCGAAAGACCATCCAGGCCAATTCCTCTGCCACAGAAGAATCCCCTAGATAAAATCGCACAGGAACATGTCCAGGCAGGTTCTAAACGTCTCCAGAGAAGGAGGCTCCACAACCCCCCATGGAAACTCCTTCCAGTGCTCCTTCACCCTCACTGGGAAGAAGTTCCTTTTCATTTTGATGTGGAACATCTGTCCCAGCTCACACCCATTGCCCCTTGTCCTATCATTGGGCACTACTGAGCAGAGCCTGGCTCCATCCTCCTGATACTCGCCCTTTCCATATTTATCAACATTAATGGGGTCACCCCTCAGTCTCCTTTTTTCTAAGCTCAAAAGACCCATCTCCCTCAGCCTTTCCTCAGGAGGGAGATGTTCCACTCCATCATCTTTGTGGCTCTACGCTGGACTCTCTCAAGCATTTCTGTGTCCTGTAACTGAGAGGAACATTCATAGAACATGAGATTGGAAGGGACTTCAGTGATCATACAGCCTAACCTATCCAGTTAAAAACCCTGTCTCAATTAGCTGTGCCAGCAGCCTCTCCAGCTGGATCTGAAAACTGTCCCATGCAGGGCAATCAACCCCCTCCCCTGGGACATGATTCCAGAGAAGTGTTATAATGGGGAAGAACTTTCTTGTGGACTTCAATGGGAATCTCCCCAGCAGTCAGCCATCCCCTTTTTGTCTTTTCCATGGGACTCCTTTTCCGTAGAGCTCCTTGTAAAAATAGAAACTTCTGAAACATAAAATTAACTTTCAAAGTCTTCAAACCACAACAAGAAGGTGCAGCAGCACATCTGCACAGACTTAAAGTGGCTAAAGGAACACAGATTTAGGGTACATAGGGGAGCAAAATACTTGTATTCTCTATGCTGTCACGAAAACCTATTTTGGACGGGATGAAAAAGCACCCTAAGTACTAACAGGATCAAGGAATTACCTTTGTAATGCCATCACTACAAAAGGGAGGTTGAGATTAGACATTAGGAAAAACTTCACTGAAAGAGACCTCAGGCCTTAGAACTGCTTCCCAGAGAGGTGTGGAGTCTCCTCTGGAGACTTTAAAGCCCTCCCCCTCAGTGTTCCTGTGTCACCTTCTCTAGGTGACCCTCCTTTAGCAGGAGGGTTGGATGAGATGATAGAATCACAGACTGGTTAGGTTGGAAAGGACCCCAAAGAACACCCAGTGCCAACCCCATGCCAGAGGCAGTGACACCTCTCACCAGACCAGGTTGCCCAGAGCCCTATCCAACCTGGCGTGGGACACTGCCAGGGATGGAGCAGCCACAACCTCCTTGGGCAGCCTGTTCCAGTGCCTCAGCACCCTCACAAGGAGGAATTCCTTCCTTCCAATCCCTACCAGTCTGCAATTCTCTCAGAAGCACTAGAAAGACTGAAGCTACAAGTACAGAAAGCATTTTGGATCAACCATAGGCTTTAGCCTAAGGAGAGATAAAATATAAAAACCTTAGCACTCACTTTTGTTCATAATGTCTCACTAGAATCTTTATGCAGCACAAACATTGGTTCTTCTTAGGCCTCACATGGAGTTCTGCCAGGTACAGTAATGTTTCAAGGTGTTTTTTTCTATAAGAAAACATCTGCTGTAACACTGCTATTCCCTCCTCTGGCTCTGTAGGAAATGAGTCCAGGTGTTGAACCAGGGGCTGTCTGGGCAATAGGCTGCTGGACAGCAGATTAGAAGCTAAAATTGCTTCTCTACAAGCTCTACATCAGATTGGCTAATCACAGAAATTAACAATGGGAGAGAATTAGGACAATTTTACAGTCATTACGACAATGTCCGTAACCATTTCCTATTTTTAAATGAATTAAGATGAGTATCAGACATTTTTTTGCCACTCACGCTTTATCCTGTTTGAGCAAGCAGTTCTGTCTATACAAGACACTCATTTTGAAATCAAAATGAGGATGATCAAAAGGTTCTGGTGATAACTGCCACCTAATTAATAGTATAATGCTAATATGTAGAATCACAGAATGGCCAGGGTTCAAAGGGACCTTAAAGATCATCTAGTTCCAACCCCCTCTGCACAGGCAGGGACTCCTTTGCTACAGCATTTACTCAGGGCCTCAGACAACCTGGCCACGTCTTATTTGGGCAATCTGTTCCAGCATCTCAGCACCCTCATAGGAAAGAATTTCTTCCTCATGTCCAACCTCAATCTCCCCTCCACAAGTCTGGAACCCTTTCCCTTTGTCCTCTCACTACCACCCATGTCAAAAGCCCTCCCCCAGCTTTCTTGTACCCCCCTTCAGAGATTGGAAAGCTGTTAGAAGGTCACCTGGGAATCTCCTCTTCTCAAGGCTGAACATCCCAAACTTGCTCAGCCTGTGCTCATAAGGAAGGTGCTCCAGCCCTCTGATTATTTGAGTTGCTCTCCTCTGGACCCATTCCAGGAGGTTTGTGTGCTTCTGATGTTGGGGACTCCAGAACTGGATGCAGGAGTCCAAGTGGGGTTTCCCCAGTGCAGAGGAGAGGGGGAGAAACACCTCCCTTGACTGACTGTCACTGCTTCTTTTGCTGTAGCCCAGGACACGGTTGGCTTTCTGGGCTGTCAGCGCACAGTGATGGCTGCTGTTCAACTACTGCTCCACCACCCCCCACCAAGTCCTCAGGCCTTTCCTCAATCCTTTCTGCCTATTTGTGGATGGGATTGTCTAGAGCCAGGTGCAGTACCTTGCACCTGCCCTTGTTGAACCCCATGCAGTTTGCAGTAGGACCTGTGCTTTTCCTGATGAATCTCTGTAGTTAGATTTTGCAATTCTTCCAAAGTCTTGTTTCCAGTCTTTCCTTACTTAGTCATTGTGGACTTTTAAAGGTGCTTACTTCTAAGCAGCAAGTATATGCAAATCCCAGACAGTTTATAGCCTAGATTTGGCTCAATTTAAATCTAAAGGATTTGAATTGTTATCACATCTGTTTCTCATGGCAGTGTGTGACTACTGTGAAGATCAGTCTGTAATCTTGTCCTCTAATTTATTCTCTGATGTATTCTAAACCAATGCTAGTCTAATTTCATATGGCTTATTTTTTCCAAGGTCTTTTGGTTCAATGCTTTTTGGCTTCATCTAACAAGAGTGCTTCCTTCCATCAAAATTAAAATCAAGACAGCTAATCTGCATGGTCCAGAACTAAGGTTAATTGCCCGATATGGAAATATTTCACTTTTGCTGTAGAGATGAATTAGCTCCTTGAGCAAATTGTTATTTAAACTTCAGCATCATTTTCAGATAATCCTGCTAAAAACCAAACTAGTCGAATTAGCAAAGCAGACCAAAATACGGAGTTATCTTAACTCAGGTGTGTTGAGTTCCATCCACTGACCTGCATGTTTTAAACAACATAATCATAGAATGTTCTAGGCTGGAAGGGATCTCTAGAGGTCATCTAGTCCAACCTCCCTACACACAGACAACTCTACCTAGGTCAGGTTGCTCAGAGCCTCATGAAGCCTGACCTTAAATGACTCCAGCGATGGAGACGCCACCACCTCCCCTGGCAGCCCATTCCAGTGATCAACATTTAACAGATTATCTGGATCCCAGTTTTCCAGCCATCCCAGTTTTCCTCTTGCCTTTGTCAGTGCAGTGTTCTGAGGATGAAAGCCATATATGTATCCACACCCCCTCATATCCTATTCTGAGGTCCTTGTGTATCATCAGAATAAGATTCCTGATAAACCTTATGCAATCACACAGCACAGCAGTAGAGTTCACCTAGTCAGCACATTATTCCTTATAAAAACAAAGCTTTAGGAACAAGCTGGTACTACTAGTATGATAATATTCCTTTTGGGTTAAAATTGATGTCACTGAAACCCACCTGAGTTTTAATTCAAACTCTAAATATTCCCAGAGGTGTCATAACTGAATATGCAGAAATCCTTTAGCTCTGAGCTTCCCAGCACATAATATCCACAACACCCTACAGTTAAAAACCACATGCTGTTACAAATTGGCTTTAAACATACTTTCAAAGGAAGGTAAATTTATCTTCATGTTGTTACTTTAGCACAGAAAGAAATGGAACTGTAGGAAAGCACTTGAATCTCAAATCTCCGATGTTGGGAAGATGTCCCCAGTGACCCAGGGGGAGCCCTGAGATCAATTTGTATGAATGAATGTTGTAAGGATTTTATTGAGCAGCACAGAAATGTGTTGCATATGGTGAGAACAGCAGCTTTTAGCCTGGTTCAGGTGTATGAATGACACAGTTTCATAGTACCTGTATGCATTGTTATGTTTTCTTCCAATTCCAGTAGAATCCGGGAATTCCCTTAGTGACCCTAGTGGAGAGCAGGATGACCATGAAGCAGCAGGATGACCATGATGTGCCCTTGTGGGCAAGAAGGCCAATGGCATCCTGGGGTGGATCAGAAGGGATGTGGTTAATAGATCAAGAGAGGTTCTCCTCCTTATCTACTCTGCCCTACTGAGACCGCATCTGTAGTATTAGTCCAGTTCTGGGTCCCTCAGTTCCAGAAGGACACGGAGCTGCTTGAGAGACTCCAGCACAGAGCCACGAAGATGATGAAGGAAGTGGAGCATCTCCCTGATGAGGAAAGGCTGAGGGAGCTGGGTCTCTTGAGCGTGGAAAAAAAGAGACTGAGGGGTGACCCCATTAATGTTGCTAAATGTGAAAAGGGTGGGTGTCAGGAAGATGGAGCCAGGCTCTGCTCAGTGGCATCCAGTGATAGGACAAGGGGCAATGGGTGTGAGCTGGAACAGAAGAGGTTCCATATCAATCTGAGAAGGAACCTCTTCCCAGTGAGAGTGAGAGAGCACTGGAAGAAGAGGTTGTGGAGTCTCCTTCTTTGAAGACATTTAAAACCTACCTGGACATATTCTTGTGTGACTGGATTTAGGGGATCCTGCTGTGGCAAGAACATTGGACTGGATGATCTTTCGAGGTCCCTTCCAATTGCTAATGTTCTGTGATTCTATCTAATAAGAAATAAGAACCTGGTAAAACTCCTAATTGGAAAGAGATCTCCCAGAAAATGGTTGTTTTATGTAATCTGCCCTAGTCTGTCCTAGGGAAAAATGAAGAAATAATTGCCCTATTCTTGTTTTTTGTGTAGACGTTGATAGAACTTCTAACTTGCTTTTGAAATCTTCACTCTGAGAAGAGTTCAAAGAAATTTCGGAAGATGGCAAAAATCTCTCTGATAAGATTGGGCACAAAACAGTTGAAAAACAAAGGGATATGACTTGTGGAAAGCCACGGCACCCTCCAATGCATTGGAAGTGTTGAGAGAAGATTCATCATATGCAACAGCTCACAAACCTCAAGTGAAAATATCTTGGGCACCATAAATCCAGGACAAATCCAGGCAGGATTTTAATGACTGGAATCCATTCATAATGGCTGGCTGTTCAGTAGAAAATCAACTGCAAGTCCTTGGGAATTGATCATTTCATGGAAAAGCCAGTACAGAGTTCATCTGTGTAGGCAATGGTGTCTGGTCGTGGCTCTTCAGTACTGCCACATGGCTTCAAGGCTGAAACATTTTCTTACTCACAGTATTAGCAGGGCACCTGTGTGGATGGCACAAGGTAATTCGCAGTGGTGAGACTTTCATTGTGTTTTTTCTGGGAACCTTCAGAGGATGGTGATCCATCACCTTCACTCCACAGATGGCAACTCTTACCAGGGTTAACAGTAAGGCCGTGAGACAAGGGAGAAAAGGAATTCTGAACAAACTAAAAAGGGAGAAAAGAGCATCCTTGCGACAGCTAAATCCAAAACTTCATCTGAAGAGAGTCTTAAATGACAAGGTAGCGCCAAAGGAGGTATGTCAGGGCCGAAATTCACAGCAGGAGAGAAAAAATAAGTTGTTAGGAAGAGAAACTGTTGGGGAGGATGAGTTAGTCAAAATAAAGACTATAAAGATAAAAGGAGGAGGACTGAGGGTGAAAATCTGAAGGATGCGAACAGATAGCAGAGAGGGAGTGGGAGGATCTACCCAAGGAGGTGCTGAACAGAACAGTGTTTGAGGTACGAGTGAAAAGCAGAGAGCACAAGCTCACCAAAGGACAAGGTGGAAAGGGTGTAGAGAATGCCAGTGATCCTGAAGGCAGCACAAAGTGGGCTCTGAGCTGCATCCACCCTGCTTTGTTGCCTCCCAGGGTTTTCATTTCATTATCCTTTCTTTCCTCTGGGGAGGAATAAATATTCTGGGTGCTCTGATATTAGCAGGTATCAGAGACTTTAATGCTGTTATGATGCTCACACCAGCACATATGTACCACAGGGACTACAGATAAGAACAATGAAATGAACTCATAAAGTCCCCTGATTGAAGATAGATTTATTTACTTTGTCCTCCAGTGATCTGCATTTAGTATCCTTTAGTCTCAGCAGCCCAGGGAGATGAAGAGAAAGAAGGTAATAGGGAGCTAGTTTTTCTGCATTCCCTGTATGAGTGGTGCTTGTTCCTTGGTGAGAAAAAGCAAGGGCTGCCCTACAGAGCCAGTTGGGACCATTAAAACAATGTAACTGGAGCACTTAGTTCTGAGATAAGGAGCATGACAAGTAATATCTTGGTCTTTTATGTATTGTTTTATAGGATTGCCCTTTATCTTACAGCTACAATGTTCACAGCATTCCTGCAAAAATGGCTTTTGCAGTTACTGAAATGCTGAAGTGTTTGCTCTCAACATCTATGTTGCACCTTTTTTTTCCCCTCTCGGACACCAATTTCAGCAAAACCCAGTGGTTCTGGCTTAAGTCAGTCTCCTTCTAATTGCCCAAGATGGTGGACTAGGGACATCATTCTCCCCCTGTACTGGGCACTGGGAAGACCTCACCTCCTGTACTGGGGGCAGTTCTGGGCCCCTCACTTAAAGAAATAAATAGAGGGACTAGAGTGGCTCCAGAGGAGCAGCTAGGCTGGGGAAGGAACTGGAGGGCAAGTCTGACGAGGAGAAGCTAAGGGAACTGGGGGTGTTTAGCCTGAAGAAGAGGAGACTCATTGGGGGACCTTCGCCCTCTTTACAACTCTCTGAAGGGAGGTTGTAGTCAGGTTTCTACTCTTCTCCCAGGCAACCAGCATCAGCATGAGAGGGCAGGGCCTGAAGCTGCCAGAGGAGGGTTAGGCTGGATGTTAGGAAGCCCTTCCTCAGGGAAAGGGTGATCAGAGCCTGGACTGGACTGCCCAGGGCAGTGGTGGAATCCCCATCCCTGGGGGTGTTGAAGGCCAGCCTGACTGTGGCCCTTAGTGCCCTGGTCTGTCTGATTGTGATGTTTGGTCCTGGTCTGGTCTGGATGAGCTCAGAAGGCTTTTCCAGCCTCAATCGTTCTGGGATTGTGAGAATTCTGTGAATATCCTCCTCCATACCTCAGCTGGACTTTGAAGTGCTGTGTGAAAAAACACCTTTGGTAGGTATCACCCTGTCAGCCTCAGAGAATGAAGTTCAGGTTATTACCCCAGAACATTGACAGAATACTGTTATTGACAGAACCTAAATGGATTATTCACAAATTTTACTTAAATGACATAAAATAGCAGTGAAAAAAACCCTCAGTAATGTAATATTAGCAAGATACCTTCTACCTACTCTGCAATAACTGAAATCTTTCTTTCTAACCTTTAGAGGGAAAACATAATCTTTTTTGCTGCATTTGCACTGAAAATTGCAATTATTGTTTCCTGCTCTGTGTCTGTAAAATGCATAATACAACCCAGCAGGATTACAGCCAAGCAAAAAAACCCTGTAAAAATAACCAAGTGAGGATCAGGCAATGAAAATTAACATGCCAGTGTGAAACACTCATCCATTCCAAGTTCATCATGTGCACAAATGTTAATGACATTTTTAAATGCCTCAGGATTTCTGGGAGCACAAAAGAAACTATAGTAACTTGTGAGACACTTGTCCTTTCCTGAGCCTTTTCTTTGGCACCTTCAATATGTGAGTGGCTGACAACACAAGTGCATTCCTGATCCAAAACACCAAGGGCAGGTTGGTCAAAACCTTTAAGAAAAGAATAGGGCCTTTTTTGTTGTGGAAATGAAGCTGTGATAATGTTCCCAGGCTATAAACTGGCAGCCTGGAATGGCAAAAGCCATAGGAGCTTTTTCCAATTCTTTATCAATGACAGCAGATTTTATTTGATTTGTTTCTCTTTTCCCCTTGGGGTTTAGCTAAGAAAAAATGTGAAACCTTTATGTGAACAGCTTGTTAGTGCTTGTAGCTCTTAGCAACAGGGCTGGGGAACATGAGGCAAACATTTTATTGTCTATTCACAAGCCAACTAGAATCATAGAATGATTCAGTTTGGAAAAGACCCTTGAGATCATTGAGTCCAACCATCAACCCTACTCTACAAGTTCACTCTTAAAACAGATCCCCCAACACTACATCTAAGCAACTTTGAAATACATCCAGAGACAGGAACTCAACCACCACCCTGGGCAGCCCATTCCAGTGCCTGACCACTCTCTCCATGAAGAATTTCTTCCTGATGTCTAAACCTCCCCTACTGAAGCTTGAAGTGTTTCCCTCTGCTTCTTAACTGATTACCTGTGAGAAGAGACCAGCACCAACATTTCAACAATGTTCTTTCAGATAGCTGTAGAGAGTGATGTCTCCCCTTTGCCTCCTCTTCCTCAAACTAAACAGCTCCAATTCTCTCAATGTATCCTCATCAGATTGATTCTCCAGGCCCTTCACCAGCTTTGCTGCCCTCCTCTGCATTCACTCCGGCACCGTGATGTCTCCCTTATGCTGAAGTCCCCAAAAGTGGACCCAGTACTCAAGGTGTGGCCTCACTAGTGCTGAGTACAGGGGGACAAACACCTCCCTACTCCTGCTGGACACACAATTTCTAATCCAGGCCAGGATGCCCTTGGCCTTCTTGGCCACCTGGGCACCCTGCTGGCTCCTATTCAACCACCTGTCAGTTATAACCCCCAGGTCTTTTTCTTCCAGACTACCCTCCAGCCACACTGCCCCAAGCCTGCATCGTTGCAGGGAATTGTTGTGACCAAAGTGCAGGACCCAACACTTGGCTCTATTGAAACACAGACAGTTATCCCCAGCCCACTGATGCAGTCTGTCAAGGTCCCTCTGTACAGTCTTACTACCCTCCAGCAGATTGACACTCCCTCACAACCTGATGTCATCTGCAGACTTACTGAGAGAGCACTCAATCCTCTCATCAAGACAACTTCTAAAGATGTTGAGCAGGAGTGGCCCCAGCACTGAGCCCTGTGGAACACTATAACTATATTGGCACTATAAATAGAGGGAAAATGTGTGAATTGATGTGTTCAGTTCCTAGAAATTAAACAACATTCCAAGCTGAATTGGTCTCTGCAGAAGACATGTGTGGACAGCACTACTTCATCATTATTAGAGGCTGTCTGTGAGATCTGTTCACTCATGGAAGAGAAGAGCCTGTAGCATCATCTAATCTGTAATGTAATGCTATTATTGTTAATATCTACACTATATTTCTATCAATATCTAGATGCTCTAAGTGACCTCAGCAAGCTCAGGTGTATGTGGATGGCCACTTCTTCTGTCTTCTGAACCCAGTATCTTCCCTTCTTCCCCACCTTCTCCATGATGAGGGTAATGGAGCACTGGAAGAGGCTGCCCAGGGAGGTTATGGAGTCTCCTTCTCTGGAGACATTTCAAACCTGCCTGGCCATGTTCCTGTGTGAATTAATCTAGGGGATCCCGCTGTGCCAGGGGGATTGGACTGGATGATCTTCTGAGGTCTCTTCCAATCTCTGATGTTCTGTGATCCCTTAAGAACAATACTGCCTCTATATTGTCGCCAACTCCATGGAAGCAAGTAAATTCTCAAGAAAGGGAAATCAAACATGGAGATACAGGCTACACCAATAAATCATAAAGCAAGTTCCAAGTAATAAGCTACTAATAATAGAGTGTCAGGTAACTATTAGTACTATCCATTCAATTACCTCCCTTAATCCTTCATTTTACCCAGCTAAGGCAGCAGTTGGAGGCCAGCCCTGGATGTTTACTGAGCAAAGAGTCATACTGATGCCCCAGTGTTTTTAAGAGGGGGTTCAGAACTCCCTTCCTTCCCCAAGTGCATATAAACCCTGTAGCCTGCAGTCTGTGTCAGCACAGAGCAGCTTCCACCTCCTTGGTTATGGTCTGAGTTAGGAAGCTCCATGTTGACATTCCTGTGCACTGATGGCCTTGGGCACACTCTGCAGACTCTTGAGTTTATCAGCTATTTCAGACTCAACAAGAGCACAAATCTCCAGAGCTTATCAGCTTTTATGAGAATTTCACACACTCTGGAAGAATCTTTTTCCTCCTCCTGTTCTCTAACAGTCTCAGTTCATACACAGGGATGTGACTACACAGCCCAGTCACAGAAGTACATTGAGATGAGAGGTTTGTGACAAGGATCAATAAAGAGCAAGCAGCCTTCCCAAATCCTGCAGGAGGAGGTGGATGCTTTCTACTGTTCTTGTGGAAAACTCCTATGTGGACTAAGTATGTGCTGCATATTGCACAATGGGATGAGGCTGAACAGGGCCAAGGGCAGAGTCCTACACTTTTGCCACAGTAAGCCCCTGCAGGGCCAGGCTGCCGGAGAACATGCTGCCTGGCAGAGAGGGACCCAGCAGTATCGGTTGGCAACTGGCTGAAAAGGAGCCAGCAGAGTGCCCAGGTAGCATGAAAAGCCAATGGCATCCTGTTTTGGATCAGCAATAGTGTGGCCAGCAGGACTAGGGACATAATTCCCCCCTGTCCTGGGCACTGGGGAGGCCTCACCTCCAGCACTGGGAGCAGTTCTGAACCCCTTACTTCAAGAAAGATTGAGGGGCGGAGCAGATCCAGAGAAGCAACTAGGCTGGGGAAGGGACTAGAGGGAAAGCGTGATGAGGAATGGCTGAGGGAACTGGGGTGGTTTAGCCTGGAGAAGAGGAGACTCACGGGGGACCTTCTCCCTCTGTCCAACTACCTGAAGGGAGCTTGCAGTCAAGTGGAGGTTGAGCTCTTCTCCCAGGCAACCAGCATCAGCATGAGAGAGCAGGGTCTGAAGCTACCAGAGGAGGGTTAGGTTGGATGTTAGGAAGCCCTTCGTCATGAGAAGGGTGATCAGATCCTAGACTGGAGTGCCCGAGGCAGTGGTGGAGTTCCCATCTCTGGGGGTGTTGAAGGCCAGCCTGGTTGTGGCCCTTAGTGCCCTGTTGTAGCTGATTGTGGTGATGTTAGGTCCTGGGCTGGGCTGGATAAGCTCAGAGGGCTCTTCCATCCTCAGTAATTATGGGATTCTCTCTGGCTTAGATGTGGCTCGAGTATCCGAAGCATCTTCGCTTTCATGCATCTCAGAGAAGCTTGATGACTTTGTATGTATTAGTGTGCCTTTGAAGAGGTTTACCATTTCAACCTAGTGGTGTTTCTGTCCTTCATGGCAGCTTCCACTGCATACCCATCCCTGGGGGTGTTGAAGGCCAGCCCTTGGTGCCCTGGTCTGTCTGATTGTGGTGATGTTAGGTGCTGGGCTGGACTGGATGAGCTCAGAGTGCTTTTCCAGACTCAATCATTCTGGAATTCTGTGTATTTCTCTGTTCTTAACTTTCATCTAACAGCAGTCTGAGAAACTGAAATATCCATAGCATGGTCATATTTAAAATAAAACAAAGAGTTTTGATTTAATTTGAAGCAATTTTTCAAAGAAAAGTTCTAATAAAGAAGTTATAGGCTGTGGTAATAGTAATAACATTAATAACATTCCACATATTAAAATACTGAGAATGGTATTGTAAAAAAAAAAAGAGTGGAGTAATATCCCTTTTTTACAGACAATTTCTTAAATCCGCACCAGAGAAAAGCACATTCCTGGTCCAAT
This sequence comes from Rhinopomastus cyanomelas, assembly GCA_013400115.1. NCBI lineage: Eukaryota > Metazoa > Chordata > Aves > Bucerotiformes > Rhinopomastidae > Rhinopomastus > Rhinopomastus cyanomelas. Next base: position 345,421 of record VXBP01008005.1, on the reverse strand, counting down.
TAAAAGTGTGTAATTAAATATTTAAATGCAATTTATGCCTCTGCATTATAGAGCTGTTCTGAGTCAAGTTTAAAGCTGGGATTGTATTTCCAGTGCATGTATTTTAGGAATCATTCCTATGGCTTTTCCAGAGAGCTACTTTTAAAAAGTTAGGATGGAAAAATGAACACAGAGATTAGGAAAAGGCAAGTCCTTAAAAGTTAGAGCTGTAATTTGCATTCCATGACTGTGATACAGTCTCCCAAATTAATGCTCTTACTATTGTCAGCAGGTTGAGGAGGTGGTTGTTTCCCTCTGCTCAACCCTGGAGTGTGATGGGCTGCCCAGTACCAAGGAGACGTGGAGATACTGGAGAGAGCCCAGTGAAGGGCCAGAAATGTTTTTGAGGGTCTGAAGCGTGTGTGCTCTGAGAAAAGGCTGAGAGACATGGTACTGCTATAGCCCAGTGAGGACAAGGTTTAGGGGGGATCTTATCCATGTATATAAATACCTGAATGGGACAGAGGTCTGAAGAACCATGGGGGTTGCTGACATCAGTGTAGGACAGTGATGTACGTTCTTAACTGTGTTCTTAGTTCTTGAGGTCAGTCTTGTTCTGGTTTTTACAGGTGGCCATGCGGTGCATTTTGGGGGTTAAATTAGTGGTTTGGCAGTGGGGACCAATTGCTATTGCTACTGAGTCAACTCTTACCAGTAGAGGAATAGCAGAGCTAATTTCTGTACTGGACTGCTGCGGACCACCTGGGAGATGTTTTCTGCAAGTGTCTATGAAGTTCTGCCAAGCACCGTGTGTACAAATGTTTTTAATATATATATATGTATCTATATATGCATATATCCATATAGATATATAGATATATCTGTATGTAAATACTATATATCACAAAATCACAGAACATTAAGGATTGGAAGGGACCTCGAAATATCATCCAGACCAATCCCCCTCCCACAGCAGGATCCCCTAGATCCAGTCAAAAAGGAACATGGCCAGATGGGTTTTAAACTACTTCAGGGATGGAGATCCCACAACCCCCCTGAGCAGCTGAAGTTTCTTCTCAGATTGATGTGGAACCTCATCTGTTCTAGCTCACACCCATTGCCCCTTGTCCTATCATTGGGTGCCACTGAGCAGAGCCTGGCTCCGTGCTCCTGATATCCACCCTTTCTGTATTTATCAACATTCATGGGGTCACCCCTCTGTCTCATTTTCTCTAAGCCTAAGAGGCCCAGCTGCCTGAGCCTTTCCTTATCAGGGAGATGCTCCACTCCCTTGATCATCTTTGTGGCTCTGCACTGGACTCTCAAGCAGTGTGTCCTTCTGGAACTGAGGTGTATATATATGTGTACACCTGTACTGGTCCCTGTGGTTGTTCTTGCCCAGATGCTAGACTCTACACTGCCCTTGTTATAGTTCATACAATATCTCCCTGCCCAGCTTCCTAGCCTGTCTGGGTCCTGCTGAATGGCAGCACAGCCTGCTGGAGTGTCAGCCACTCCTCCTGGCTTTGTGTGATCAGCAAACGTGCTGACAGTGCACTTCAATCCTTCATCCAAGTCATCAAAGAATATATGGAATAGTACTGGTCCCAGTATCGACCAGTCTCCTTGGGAGACTCCACTAGATACAGGCATCCAAGTAGAGTCTATCCCATTGACACTACTCTCTAGCTTCTGTCCTGCAGCTAGTTCATGATCCACCTCACTACCTGATCATCCAGACCACACTGCCTCAGTTTGGCTGCAAGAATGTTGTGGCAGACTGTGACTCATATAAAACCCCCCACATATTATACATAAATATATATATGAATGTATGTATTTATATAAATCATAACTATAAATTTATAAGATATTTATACAACCATATGTATAGTTTTATATATAAATATATAAAATTGTTTATATGGAAAAAAAGATGAAATATTTAAAAATACTTATTAGAATCTCCTAATTTGCCCAAAGCAGGGTTATTTTCATGTGCATAGCACAGATTTGGAGCAGTGTAGCTGGAAAGCAGTCTGGCAGAAAGGGACCTGGGGGTTCTAATTGACAGGCGGCTGTATATGAGCCAGCAGGGTGCCCAGGTGGCCAAGAAGGCAAATGGCATCCTGGATTAGAAACTGTGTCCAGCAGGAATAAGGAGGTGATTGTCTTCTATACTCAGCACTGGTGAGGCTGTACCCTGAGTACAGGGTCCAGTTTTAGGCACCTCAGTACAAGGGAGGCATAAAGGTGCTGCAGTGAGTGCAGTGTAGGGCAATGAAGCTGGTGAAGGGCCTGGAGAATAAATCTTATGAGATGTGATTGAGAGAATTTGGGCTGTTTAGTTTGAGGAAGAGGAGGCAAAGGGGAGACATCATTGCTCTCTACAACTACGTAAAAGGATGTTGTTGAGATGTTGGTGCTGGTCTCTTCTCACAGGTCATTAGCAAGCTCTTGAAGCAAGAAGTTACTGACTTTCTTTTATGCTTCTCAGAAACAGCTGAACTGGCTGTACCAAAACCTAAAAATCAAAATAAAACCCATATCCAGCCAGAGTAAAGTTGGAAAATGTCATCTAAATGGTTGTTTTTGGCAAAATTATCAGCCACGGAAAAGGAGAATTTCATAGGAAAACATTAGAGAGCTAGAATGATCAGCATCGCCTATCATGATCCACTGACCATTTATTAGGGTTAAACTGGAAATTGGGGTGGCTTGAATGGAATTGCAGTATGGGCCCCCTTCACATTTATAGGAAACATCTAGGAATGCTGGAAGGTGTTCATTTTTCACATCTCTTAACTGTGGTACCTCATCTCTGGATTCCTCAAATGCTTATAGCCATCAGCAACTTGTATTCTTGCAGCGGAACTCCTGCCTATACCCAAACCAACATGAATTTCCTGATCAACTGAAGGTTTGCAGCAGTCCCTAGGAAATACTCAGCATTTTATGCTAAATGATAGGAGAAGGGGCAATGGGTGTGAGCTGGAACAGAGGAGGTTCTATGTCAATAGGAGAAGAAACTTCTTCCCAGTGAGGGTGACAGAACAGTGGAACGGAGCTGCCCAGGGGGGTTGTGGGGTCTCCTTCTCTGGAGATGTTTAAAACCCACCTGGCCATGTTCCTGTGTGACTGGATCTAGCGGATTCTGCTGTGGTGGGGGGACTGAACTGGATGATCTTTCGAGGTCCCTTCCAATTCCTAAGGTTCTATGATTTTCTGTGACATCTAATTATCTTTCAACAGCTTTACACAACAGGCAGGATGTGGTAGTTACTGCTAATAAGAAAACATTGACGAAAATAGAGTGATGGGGAAGGGACAGAAGTTTCATAGAGGTTGAAGAATTGATTTGAGAAGAATTAATGGGTGGGCTGAAGGTTCTTTTGAGCAAAAATGATATCACTGAAACGGAATCTTTTTCTCTAAGTTTTGGCTATGCAGATGTTTAAATTCTAATAGCCATCATGTCAGTAGCCCTCTGGTTCTGCATGCATGTGTCCGTGTCTGTACCTACTGGGGATTTGGAAGGTAAGGCAGTGAAATCCTACACTCCAGGATGTATAAAATGAGCATTAATGATGCAGTCCTGCGTCTCTATTCCTTGCCACACTAAAACTTGCCTGCAGTCATACCCCAATGGGTCTGGTGTGGTGGGTTTATGGCTGGTAAGTGCTGAAGTGACTATCTGGGTTTGGCTCAGGCGTTGACACTTTACAAGATTAAGTCTATATTTCAGTTTTCAGATGGTCACTTTTTGATGCTAATTATTTTTGCTTCCTTTTCAAATTATTTAGTTGGCTAATAAATGTACATCCAGTGGTTGCCTTTCCAATGAGGGATGATTTTGACTGCCCCGTAGCTAGAGAGAAGACTCTATCACCTGAGAGCAGTATGAGAAGTACCTTTTCTCCTGATGAGTTCCACAGCAATTACTTTCATGCTTCCCCCCAAATGGATCTCTCTGGCCTTAAAGACTCATAGGGTAATTTAGTTTGATGGTTATCTTTTGCTAATAAAAATCTTCTCCTCTGTCTCTTTCGCTGGAGGTGAACTTCTTGAGTCGTCGCTTTGCCAGGACCTGACTGGATTTAAACACAGAAACGTAGAGACTGAGAAATGAAAATGAGCTGTCAGCAGCTTCTGAATCCAAAGTGCTGAGCGTTGCCATGAGCCCAGAATAATAAACTGTGTTTGGAGACACAGACCCTGCGGATGAAATATTTGTTCCATAAATGGTTCTGACAACAACATTATGGATAAAGCTGCATGAGCTTCTTGATCCAATTTGGTAGCAGAACACATGGAGTTGTTCGAAAATTACAGACATATTTTAGTGAGGGTGATGTTTGTGTTAGAGTTTGCAGTTTCACTTGTCTTTTGGGGGAGAAGAGTTTGCTTTTAAAAGTAGGAGTGACTAAGAATGTACAGTAGAAGATCACGTTCCTGTTCTCCAGTTGTTCATATGAACGGGTTGTCCAGGGAGGTTGTGGAGTCTCTTTCTGTGGGGATGTTTGAAACTCACTTGGACATGTTCCTGTGCAACTTGATCTAGACAATCCTGCTGTGGCAGGGGGATCGGACTGGATGTTCTTTCGAGGTCTCTTCCAATCCCTAATGCTCTGTGACTCTGTGATTTAATTTCGTGGTATGTTTAGTTCTTTTGGTGTCTCTGCTAGTTTCACTGTTTCCTCAGGTGTTTGTTAGTTCAAACAACTAACAAACACTTTCCTCAAAACAAGCATTTTTAACTGTTCCTTGCATGTAATGCTTTGTGGGCTAAGAAAACAAACAAACAACAATAGCACAATCCAGCATTTTAACTTCCATTCCTAGATTCAGATAGCTGAAGGTACAGTTTTTGGCTCTACAAATAGCTGCCTTTTGTTGCAGTGCAGGAATTCCAGGCCCCTCACTTCTAGAAGGACATAGATGCTGGAGAGAGTCCAGCATAAAGCCACAAAGATGATGGAGGGAGTGGAGCATCTCCCTGATGAGGAAAGGCTGAGGGAGCTGCGTCTCTTCAGCCTGGAAAAAAAGAGACTGAGGGGGGACCCCATTAATGTTGATAAATGTGGAAAGGGCAGGTGTCAGGAGGATGGAGCCAGGCTCTGCTCAGTGGCATCCAATGATAGGACAAGGGGCAGTGGGTGTGAGCTGGAACAGAGGAGGTTCCACATGAATCTGAGAAGGAACTTCTTCCCTGTGAGGGTGACGGAGCCCTGGAAGGGGCTGCTCAGGGGCATTGTGCGGTCTCATTCTTTGGAGACATTTAAAACCTTTCTGGCCATGTTCCTTTTTGACTGGATCTAGGGGATCCTGTTGTGGGAGGGGGATTGGACTGGATGATATTTTGAGGTCTCTTCCAATCTCTAATGTTCTGTGATTCTGTGATCTGAGGATGATTCATGAATGCAGTACTGCCTAGGCAATAAAACCCATGCGTATAAAATGTGTGAAACTGTAAAATTTAACATTTGGCTGTAAAAACTAATGTCTACAGGAGAAGCTGGCTTATTAAACCTCTTATCACCTGCAGGGCTTCATAAAAGGTCTGTGGAACAGGCAGATATTAGATTCATCTTGGTTAATGTGCTAAAAAAAGACCATATTGTATTCCCCAGGAATAAAACCCATTAGAAACTCTGTGTTGACTTCTCAAATCTTTCTCAGAGAGGACAACAGGTGGGAAGTTTGGCACTTTGAGTCCATACAGCCTCCCACACTGCTGGGATTCTCCTGCAGGTGTCTGGGCTTGTGGAGAGGTCCAGGAAAGCTGTACCTTGTGTTCCACTTGAGTTGTGTGTCAGGAGAAAACTCTGAAAACTAGAGTTTTCTCTCTGAAAACTGAGAACTAGTGATCCTGCTGTTGCAGGGGGATTGGACTAGATGATCTTTCGAGGTCCCTTCCAGTCCATTATGATTCTATGAAAACAACAGAACCAAATGAGAACAAGAATATCAAATGAGAACAGAACAAGCAAATGAAAACAAGACAACCACATGAAAACAGAGAAAATTGCAGGTAGAGCTGTGTGCTCACACCCTGCAAATGTGCTTATCCTGCAATGGCAGTGCTGGGCTGCTGGGGACCATTTCCATCAACCAGAGCTATGTGCTGGCTTGTTTTCTTTGCCTGTCTCCTCCTGTATTGGAGGTGGCTGAAACAAGAAGCAGAGGAGCCTAAACTACTTGTATTCTGCAACCTGTAGCACTTGTCTAAATGTGCTCTGGCAATGGGAGGATCAACCACAGCTTTGATGGGAGAAGCTAACAAGCAGTTTGCTTAAATGGGTTTGCTTAAATTCAAGGCCCAATTTGTTTTTGATTGATAGCAATGGTAGCCTGCCATTGGCTTCAGAAAGAGCTGGAGTATTCCATGGCATCTCCTCCTCTGCACTGCAGTTGAGGTACCATGGGGCTCTGTAATTGCATGTTTTGTTTTTGCAAAAGATTTGGCCTTCAAATAAACTGGAATTCATATAAGTGTGACCTCCATAATGAAAACCTGGGTGATGATCCCTACTTCTTGTGAAAATCATTGTCAAAAAGGAGAGCAGAGAAAACCTGTTTATAGGTGAAACTTAAAGAAATGTGATCCAAATGGTTGAAATCTGGGAGGGGATTCTGGTTTTGCATCCAGCTCTGGAGTCCTCAGCACAATAGGGACATGGACTTGTTGGAGAATGGCCATAAGAGGCCCATAGAAATGATCAGAGGGATGGACCACTTCTACTGTGAAGAACACCTGAGGGCAGTCACCCCCAAAGAGCCGTGTGGGGACCTCTCTGATGGGGGCTTGCTTCCAGCCCATCTCAAACCCATTCCGAACAACACAAAACCAAACTGCAGTGCTCAGTTGTGCCCAGATCAAGGCTTTTGCTGGCACTGATAGGTGTGATTTTTCCATGCTGGTAGCCAGCTCATAAAGCTCTATAATAGAGACCTGGCCAGCATCCTTCAAGTCCTCGATTGCAGCCTTGGCAAAACAACCTTTTTAACTTTGTTGGAGCCGGGACAGCTCTGCTCTTCCCAATTAAAAGTCCAGACTTTGCTCTCTTGTTGACCAAAACAACAAGTGTTGCTTGTGCGGGCCTGGCTTATCTGTCTGGACACCACTTCTTCTCCTGCTTAAAACACCATCCTGGCTCGGCTGCCTGGGCTGATGGGTTCTAGCATCCATCCTGTGTTTTTGAAAAATCAAATCAAATGCATAGCACAAACGATGCTTGCTCCACACTTCAGCTGCCTGTGTCCACAGGGTTTGCTCGTACGTGTGTGGGGAGTGCTGGGCTTGCTGGCAGCATGTCCCACATCTCCAAGCCCTCGGTGCAGAGGCAGTGCTGAAGAAGAGCCTTCCTGATCTTGTTTTGATGTTATGTTGGCCCAAAGCTTTTCTTTGCCCAGGATAATGCTTGATTGTGTATAGGTGATGAAATACTTGAATGGATCAGAGGACATTTTCTTAACATCATTTGGTGCCTTTATAATCTATTGATGTTTTTTTGAAGAGACAACAAGGCTGAAAGAACATCAAAGCATTGAATCATAGAATCATAGAATCATTAGGGATTGGAAGGGACCTCGAAAGATCATCTAGTCCAATCCCCCTGGCACAGCAGGATCACCTAGACCAAGTCATACAGTCAGTCAAGGTTAGAAGGGACCACAGGATCATCCAGGTACAACCCCCCTGCCATGGGCAGGGACACCCCACCCTAGATCAGGCTGGACAGACCCTCATCTAGCTGGCCTTAAACACCTCTAAGGACCACCTCCCTGGGCAACCCATTCCAGGCTCTCACCACTCTCACACTGAAGAACTTCCTCCTCACATCCACTCTAAATCTACCCATGTTGAGCTTTGCTCCATTCCCCCTAGTCCTGCCGCTACCTGACATCCTAAAAAGTCCCTCCTCAGCCTTTTTGTAGGCCCCCTTCAGAGATACTGGAAGGCCACAATAAGGTCACCTCGGAGCCTCCTCTTCTCCAGACTGAACAGCCCCAACTCTCTCAGTCTGGCTAGATAGGAGAGGTGCTCCAGCCCTCTGATCATCCTTGTGTCCCTCCTCTGCACACGCTCCAGCACATCCACATCCTTCTTGTAAAAAGGGCTTCAGATCTGNATCTAGTGGTCCACCCATCAAAGCCATGTTCCACCAGCTTGGAGACCAGAATGTGGTGCGGGACAGCGTCGAAGGCTTTGCTCAGGTCCAGGTAAATAACATCAGTTGCTCTCCCCTCATCCATTAATGTTGTGACCTGTTCATAGAAGGCAGGTTTGTCAGGCAGGATTTGCCCTTGGTGAAGCCACACAGATTGTACCCAATCACCTCTTCACTATTCTCCTGTCTCAGTAGTGCCGTCAGGAGCATATGCTCCATGATCTTACCAGGCACAGAGGTGAGACTGACTGGCCTGTCATTGCAGAGACCTCACAGTCACAGAATGATTGAGGCTGGAAAAGCCCTCTGACCACACCAGGGCACTAAGGGCCACAGCCAGGCTGGCCTTCAACATCTCCAGGGATGAGGACTCCACCACTGCCATGGGCAGTCTATTCCAGGATCTGATCACGCTTTCTATGAGGAAGGGCCTCCTAACAGCCAACCTAAGCCTCTCCTGGCAGCTTCAGACCCTGCCCTCTTGTCCTGATCCCCACCTGACTCCAACCTCCCTTCAGAGAGTTGTAGAGAGTGATAAGATCCCTCCTGAGTCTCCTTTTCTCCAGGCTAACACCCCCAGCTCCCTCAGCCTCTCAGTTTCTGGTGTTGTTTTTCACAGCACAGCAACAGTGAACAAAACCACCAGGCTGCGTTGGGCTTAGGGCATGTGGTTTAGGAAAGTCATTAGGGTAGACGTGGTAATCAGCTGCAGTATATAAATCTGTTATGGCAGATTAAGCAATGGACAGATAAGGTCTTCAGGAGATGCACAGGCTGCACTACAACTGCTCACAGAAGATGCCAAAGCAACCTCTGAGGGAATTGCTACGTCTGTTTCTCTCAGCTTGACACCACACTTGGTCACTGCGGCCAAATGATGCAGCTCTTGGATGTCTTGTTTTGAAGTTCTGCAGGAATGGACATCTGTGCTTCTTCTTAAGAAACACTGACTAGGATTCATACTGAATTTATTAGATATAATTCATGCTGGCTTCATTGCCAGTCTGCTAGAGATGATTTTGCATCCCTGCTTGCAGCAGGGAGGTTGGACTAGGTCACCTTTAAAGGTCTCTTCTATCCCAAATCGTACTGCGACTTTGTGTGGATGTGAGGCATGAAGTAATGAAGGGCTTTTTGCCCTCTGGAAAAGAATAATTCCTGACATTCCTTATAGCAACCTTCCAATCCCTGACAGGGGCTGTCAGAAGGCTGGAGAAGACTCTTCATAAGGGCAGGGAACTATAGGATGAAGGGTCATGGTTTGAAGCTGGAAAAGGGCATATTTAGGTCAGAAATCAGGAAAAAGTTGTTGAATCGGAGAGTGGAGGGATCCCTGGAATAGGCGGCCCAGAGAGCAGGAGGAGGGTCCATTACACATCTCACACCTAAGCAAAGCTCTTCCATTGAAAAAGGAGAAAGCTGTAACATGATCATAGAATCATAGAATGTTCTAGGCTGGAAGGGTCATCTAGGCTAGAGGTCATCTAGTCCAGCCTCCCTACACAGGGACAACTCTACCTAGGTCAGTTTTTTCAAGAACCTCATCAGATCTGACCTAAAATGACTCCAGAGATGGGGTGCCAGACACTTCCCTGGCAGCCCATTCCAGCCATCAACCATCCTCACAATGGAGAACTTTTTTTTAGTATCCAGCCTAAATCTCTTCTTTCCCAGCTTGAACCCACTGCTCCTTGTCCTATCGGTACAAACTTTCTTGAAAAAACCTTCCCCTGCCTTCATGTAGCCCCTCTCAGGTACTGGAAGGTCAAAGAAGGTGACCCCGGAACAGCCCAAACTCTCTCAGCCTGTCCTCATATAAGAGATGTTCCATTCCCCTGATCATTGTACTGGCCCTCCTCTGGATGTGCTCCAGTCTGTCTACCTCCTTCTTGTGATGGGGGCTCCAGAATTGGACACAACACTCCAGGTGAGGTCTCACCAGGGCAAAGTAGAGGGGCAGAATCACCTCTCTTGAGGTGATGATCTTGGTGGTCTCTCCCAACCTCAATGATTCTATGTTTTTATGAGAGCACTGTGGTTCTATCAAACCACAAGGGAAAGAATCTTTTGGGAGCCTTTTGCCAGGGTAAATGGAAGCCTCTTGACTTTCTCACTGGCAAAATTTTAGTTTGCGGCTTTTATTCCTGGCAGCTGCTTCTGGAGTTGCGTGTTTAAATCTGGCTGCAGCCAGTGGTGGCCCTGGTTTAACATCTCACTGCTTTCCCCTCTTTCCATAGGCAAATCCCAAAGCTCTGTGTCTCCTTCCTTACTGCTGACATCCTCTGAAGAATAATAAAAGCAAGCTGGGAACACAATAGTTGGCCTTCTGGCTAAATATTTAGTATAGACCACAGGAGTATTTTAGGATTAATGTCCTGTTTGTCAGCGAGGGACTCGGTCTGACTCTCTGCCTTTTCAATTTCTTTTGTTTCCCTCTTAATTGGTGTCAACATTCCTTACAGACAGAGGAATATTACTCACCTGACAACTGGGTGATCTGTTAGTGCTGCTTTCCCAGGTCCATCCTGCTACCCAAAGGTAGATTCTAAAAGTCATAAACTCCAACCATATATTTAGGGTGTTAAACTAAATGAACTTTTAAAAGGTTTTTACAATAATCCTAATAAATTAATGATGAACTGTTCGGTCTTTCTTCAGTCTAAGTAGCAAGACTTCAGGTGGCTGCCAGCTATAGAGCAAGGTGGTTGCCAGTTATAGGACAAGGTGACTGCCAGCTATAGGACAAGATCACTGCCAGCTGTAGGACAAGGTTACTACCAGCAATAGGACAAGATCACTGCCAGCAATAGGACAAGATCACTGCCAGCAATAGGACAAGGTGGCTGCCAGTTAAAGAACAAGGTGAATGTCAGCTGTAGGACAGGGTCTCTGCCAGCTGTAGAACAAGGTTGCTGCCAGTTATAGGACAACGTTCCTTCAGCTACAGGACAAGATCACATTGAAATAAATTCTTTCCTGTGAAGGTGATGAGATGCTGGAACAGGTTGCCCAAGTTATTGGCGGCTGCCCCATGCCTGGAAGTGTTGAAGGCCAGGTTAGCTGGGGCCCTGAGTAATCTGATCTAGTGAAGGTGTCCCTGCCTGTGAAGTGGGGGTTGGAACTGAATGATCTTTAAGACCACTTCCAACACTGGCCATTCTAGGATGATTCCGTGATGATGTTTGCTTCTCTAGACACCCAGAGCCTATATTCTAGAGTAGGATACAGCTCCAGATCAGTTACAAGTCCAGAGCTGACCATCATAAAAGAGGTGCTGCATTTGCTTGACTGGCCCTATGCAAACAACCTGGCCTAGCATTGGAATGATGTTGGACCTGGGCCCTGAAACAGTATTATCTTCACTCCAGCAGAGGTCTAAAATTAACTCAGAATTTATAGCGATGGTAAAATTCTTGATGCATTTTACCATGTGGAAGAGGAGTCTTTTCAGCTTGGGGTAGGTAACCATGAAATACACAGAGGGGTTTGCAGCTGCAGGAGGTCTTGTGCAATTCTCTGTGCTCCATGCACCCTAACTACCACAAAAATTTCCCCTGAAAACAGTAGCTGCAAGTCCTTTCAAGAGACATAAAGCTAGGATGGGATCCTGAGATGTGATACCTAGTTCTTAGGATGGAACCACATGGGACACTGGAGTCATGGCCAGAATCCAGGATGATGGTAGAAGAGTTTATCTACCCTGACATTAATCTAGAGAGATATAACTACGTGACATTTAGGCTTTGTAAAGCCAAGCTGTAGATGGGCCATTGATGCCTGTTCAGAGGGTTGTTTCTGTGTTCAGCACAGGAGGCACATAGCACATGGCAGCAGCTGTCCCCTCCCAGAGCAGTGCCATCACAAAATGCCCGTGGTGATGTTTAGTCAGCAATTAAATTCAATTTCATTCTGATAGTGCTGCATATCTATGAGTTATCAGTGCCCAGGGACATGAGTGACTTTGTGATTGTTGGTCACAGTTCTAACTGCTCAGTAGGGGAAGCTGGAAGAGCTCCTCTCTGGGAAGGTGCCTGGTCCATTCTCCCCAGCACTAAGCACTAAGCATGAAGGATCCAACTAGCTTCCCAATGGAACTGGGTTGTAGGAATTTGAAGCAGTTTAGATGAATGGCTGTAGGAAAATGTGAAGCAAGAAAGGTGATTTTTAGAAAACTTATCTCTAGCTGGATGCATAGGACCCTGTTGTGTTTCTATATGTAAATTAATTCAGTTAAATGGGTGTTAAGTTGTACAAAATGGCATGTGGTTCTGTTTCTGTTCTCAGTTCAAAGCAGTAGACATGTTAGTACATTTCAGGGAAGGTTTTGACTTGAGGAACCTCTACAGAGCGTATGGTAACGATTCCCAGCTATTACCATTTGCCTTTTTCCAGAATCATAGAATCATCCTGGCTGGAAAGAACCTCCAGGATCAACAAGTCCAGCTCTTGTCAGCTCCCTAACCCCGAGACCATGGCCTCAGGTGCTCTAACTACTTGTTTTTTAAATACCTCCAGCAATGGGGACTCCACCACCATCCTGGGCAGCCTGTTCCAGTGCCCAGTTTCTTCCCAAATGAGGTTTTTGTCCAAATAAGGATAAAACACATCAGAAAGTCCCAAACTGCAGTTTTATTTATGAGGTGTTTGGGGAGGAGAAAGTTGTGTTCTGTTTAGATAGAAATAGGCATTAAAACATCTCCCCTGATGTTTATAATGAAGTTTTGCATTATGGAAGACTAACTTAGGCACAAAAAACAATGTCTTGACCTGGAGTGATCTAGAGTGACCTGGAGTTCTGAGGCGTTTCTCCATCAAAATGGATAAAAAGGATTGATGGCAGGTAGGGAACTGAAGAGCAAGACCAGCATAAAAATACTGATAGTCTCTGTCAAGTAGGAGCCATATGGTAGCAAAAATCTGTGCTGCGCCAGCCAGAGGGAGAAAAGTTAAACAGAACAGGGAGTACAGGGGAAGTAATCTTATAAGGAGAGGCTGAGGGAGCTGAGGGTGTTTAGCCTGGAGAAGAGGACTTCTCACTCTCTAAAACTCCCTGAAGGGAGGTTGTAGTCAGGTGGGGTCAAGCTCTTCTCCAAGGCAACCAGCTCCAGAACGGAAAGGCAGGGCCTGAGGCTGCTAAGAGAGGGTTAGGTTGGCTATTAGGAAGCTCTTCCTCATGGAAAGGGTGATCAGAGCCTGGACTGGACTGCCAAGGGCAGCACTGAAGTCCCCATCCCTGGAGGTATTGAAGGCCAGCCTGGCTGTGGCCCTCAGTGCCCTGGTTTGACCAATCTGGTGATGTTAGGTCCCGGGCTAGGCTAGATTATCTTAGAGGCTAGGCAGACTGAGAAAATCCCCTCCCTGATGGGCAGGACAGCTGTGAACAAGGAAGAATTGTGTTAGTCCAAGCCTGATTTGTCTGTTCCTGGGGCTGCAGCTCATTGCCAGCCCAGCATCCAGCTGAGAGGAGGAGGAAGAGTCCAAGAACAACCTGTCTCCTTAGCTATGAGGAGCAAAGTGTTTGTTCAGTGAATCTGGTTGATTGCAATCTACTGGATGGCTTCTGCCTGCTTGGCTTCTAATGAACCACCACACATTTTCTTGGGGTTAGTGGCTTGTCAGCATTTTTGGGAGCTGGTGCTGGGAATTTTAAACAGTAACATTTGTCTTCTGCACAGACACAGTAGACTTGGGCTGATAAAGATAAGTGAGGAGTTACAACAGGATTTTCTAAGACTGAGAGTGAGAAGTTAGAGAAGAATCCCCCTTTTAATCTGATTATAAGAAGTTAATCAATAATGATTTTTTTTAATTAGTAGGCATAAAAGAACCAAATCTCTCTCTCTTTCGTTAATATCCGGAAATAAATTTTCTGCTAACCTTTGCACTGCTAATATGTGGCCAAACCCTTTGTCCTTTTACACACAGGAGCCCCAATGTGGAGAGAGGGAGTTCAAACTGCCATCCAGGGTGACACAGGGGACAGCCAGTAGCTGCTGAAGTTCATTTCTGTTCAAGGCCAAATTTACACCCATCCTCTCAGCAGGCTCTGAAAGACTCTTAAATCTCACGGAGAGGAGCTTTACCAGGAGGCAGACAAATTCCACTTAGGAACAAGGCGCCTCTCTGCCCCTCTCCAAGCCATAAATAACACCGGAGTGGTGAGGAGCTGTCGGTGCAACCAGCCTTTCCCACGTGAAACTGCCAGTTAGTCCTGGGGCACCTTCTAGATCACAGAATCACAGAACATTAAGGGTTGTAAGGGACCTTGAAAGATCATTCAGTCCAATCCCCCTCCCAATAACAGGATCCCCTAGATCCAGTCACACAGGAACACGCCTCCTACTGTTCCAGCTCACACCCATTGCCCCTTGTCCTATCATTGGGTGCCACTGAGCAGAGCCTGGCTCCATCCTCCTGACACCCACCCTTTCCATATTTGTCAACATTCATTGGGGTCACCCCTGAGTCTCCTTTTTTCCAAGCTCAAGAGACCTGGCTCCTTGAGCCTTTCCTAATCGGGGGG